>OZ034739.1:10614816-10697316 GCA_964027065.1 Pocillopora grandis | reverse complement strand
GAACTTGACTGTAACAATTAGGTCACTAATTTGGAAACTTGAGCACTTGGTTAATACACCTTGGCTTGTAATTCTGATGATTACAGTTTGCTGAGGTAATTGATATGTCAGTCCCCATGCAGGAATGTACCTCCATATGACCTGTGCTGCCATATATTATGAGATAACTGAAAAAAATGCATTTGTGCATGGCAGAACTTCTGTAAGTACAGTGCCACCTAGTGACAAAAACTAATGATTTCCTGTGAGCATGAATGTATGGGGGAAGTTAAGGCAGTACAGTACTGAAATTGACCTATTTCTGCAAGGATGCATATTGTTTTATCGTAGTAATACCTTTTAGCTTTCAACCTTTCAACTTAGTATTAGTTGTAGTTGTTTACAATATTTATTCTTTGTACCTTAAGCCCTAAAAAATTGTAGCAGGCAAGTCTGGAAGAATTGTGTGATTTTATAATTTTGCTTAAGCTACCACATTGTAAAATGTAATGTTATTTGGATGGCATTAAATACTCAGGCTCAAGCTCTCAGTAGTGCATAGTGTTCTTACAAATGGTGATACCCAAACTAAACATTGATATGAGGCATTGGTCACAATATATGTTACTTTTATGGGGGTGGGGATCTGGAAACGCAAGGATCCTCCTACAAACAAGAGTGAAATAAATGGGTACTCCCCTCTTTTAATTCATGTTTTTCTTTGACCTGCCTATTACCCTAAATGTTTAATAGAGGTACATGGATGAAGAGTACCTTTTTGTGTTTCACAAAAGGCAAGAATATCCGTGCCTGAGATTTAGAGGATGAAAAATTTTAAACATGAGAATTGTGCAGACCACATACTACTTTTTTATTCCTCTCTGGATGTTTGCACAAATTACAGTCATTATCAGTCTTACTCACTCTCACTGTCCATTGAACTTATGGGAAGATGATGACCTCCAAATTTCTTAAATGAAGAAAGGAAAGCGTGCCCTCTTACAGCCAGTGGATCTTTGTGCATGAGAATTCAATTGAGTAGTTCTGCTTTATGAGGCCTTTCATTACAAGCAGAAGACAATAAAGGTGACTATGACCATCTAATAGAGGTTTCCACTAAATAGTGGTGAAAATTACAATTAAGGGGAAAAAATATAGGACTTTGACAACTGACCACTAAATACAGGGTGACCACTTAATATCATACTGCTTTATATAGGTTCAACTGTATCATGGATTCAGCAGCAGTGGCAGCTTTTTATGACATACTGAAATGAAGACTTACATTGCACAGTGACATAAGCTCTTGCTCTCTTTTCCTGCCTCACTCCATTGCTTGCGATGCAAACATATTCTCCTGCATCATTCCTGTTACTACTAGTGATGTTCAGCTGTTTGGTGTCAAAGAACTTATTCCCAGGCTTTTCCCATCTTATCTTAGGTTCAGGAAAACCAGAGGCATCACAACTCAAAAACAGAGGAGTTGACGTATTAACTGTGATATTCTGTGGCACTTCTGTAAACTGGACAGGAACTAGGCAAGAGGAGAGGAACAACAAAATTTTCACACCTTACGATTAGCGTGCAATTTGGTTAGAAAACATCCACTTCATATGCTACAGAAATAAGATTATAAGATGCAGTACATACATAAAAAAATATCTATTGAAAAAAGGAAACAAACTTTCACTTTGTCCACTAATCAGAATTTTCATCAGTTTTAAAATAATCTAATGAAAAGCATAAGTTTAGAGTTTTAGGCAGACAGGATAATTGCTTTAGAATAATTTTTATAATTTCAAACTTGAACCTAAATTCCAGGTACAGTATTCTGCTACACAATTGAATGTACAACCTTGTAAAGGCTTCCAAAAAGCTACACAAACTTACAGACTTTGTGTGTCTGAAAACAATCTAGGGTAACAAAACAAATTTTGGCCTGGTGAGATACAAAACTTCAACCTCAATACCAGGGTCTCTATTCTTCCCTGTTTGGGGTTGTAATGATTTACTGTGTAGGAAGTTTCATTGTCACAATGTAAACTGTTAAAAAACGTTTTTCCAATTTTGGATTACAATTCTAAAGTACCTAACAATGCTCAAAGATGTTTCCACTTACCATTTATGTTAAGTCTCAAAGAGGCTTCTGCTCCATCGCCAGCTTTATTATGTGGGACACATTTATACTCGCCATGGTGCTGAGATCGATTGACATTATTGAGGGTATACTCACTGTTGCTGTTCTGACTTAGGAGGCTGCCATTGAAATAGAACTTGTAAGTTGACAATTGTGTCTCAGCAGCCACAACTATGCACTTGAATGTAACTGTGTCTCCTTCAGTGACGGTATTTTGTGAAGCATTGATAATGAGCTTCGCACCTTCGAGTTTGTCTAAAAATGTAAATCAAATCAAAATCTTAATCTCTGTTTATTTCATGGCTCATACATTTCCTCAGGGTATAAATCATAACCCCTTGTAAAAGTCTAGAGGGTGCATGATAATGCAACAAGGAAGTGTTAATCTTCTGTGTGGGTTAATCTAGTATCAATCCATGGAGTGCCTTGAGCAGAAAACATAACAGTTACACTTTTGTAATGGTAAATGGTAGCAAGTCACCCAACAATGGTTAGAAAGCTGACTAAAAGCAAAATACTTTAACTTACACATTGCATGCCAAAAAAACAATGGCATTACTACAGCAAAAAAAATAACACCATCTATGCTGTTCCTAAAAGAGCTATTTTAAATCCTCTGTTAACAAAAATGAACGATTTGTGAATGCCAACTTTAAACGTTGTTGCTCGTGCAGACTTTCTGGTTAGGCAGGAATTCATCACTTATATCTGGATACCTCTCTAGTAATTCTACCCCATAAGGCAACTTCCTGACACAATTCAAGATATTTTTACAAACTGTATTGATATCATTTCTACAATTTCTGCTGACTGGCATTGTCATTAGATCTTGAAAGTAAATGGAAATTAACAAGATGAGTTAGTAAGTTCTTTGAACATTTTTGATTGGGATATTTTAAATATGGTTTTAGCTTTCCAAATGTGATTTAAATTTCTAAATCACACTAAATCACATTCAACTAAAAACTAAAAAACTATACTTGCTAAAACTAATAGCACAACTGAAGAGGCAGTTGCTCTATTAGTTTTAGCAAGTTTAGTTTTTTAGTTTTAAGTTTTCAGGTTTTATCTCTCGTATTTTGTCCATTATTTTCTTTGTAGCTTGTTTTTTTCAATATTTTTCACTTTGTTGATTTTGTTTTTTGTCATCTTTTTATTAGCACCACTTTCTGCTCTTTCACATGATTTTGTATCTTATTCTTTAGTTGTCACCTGTAATTACGTAATCACTAACACTTCGATCTTATTTAAAGCTCTTTTTTATTCAAAAGTTGTAAATAACTGAAGGTCTCTGACTAAAATGTTTTCATTAAATTTTTTATCTTTTTTACGTCAGAAGTTGTCCATCCTTGCATTTTTTTTAACTCTCTATGTTCATGTTTGCTGTGAGGTTTGGACTGCGAATTTTTCTTGATCCTCCTGGCACAGTGCACCTTTGTTGGCCTAAGAGTTCTAGTAACAATTTCTTATATATGTATTTAAAAAAAGTTTTAATGATGACCTCATCTATACGTCTGTCCTCCAATAGATCATAAATGAGAACCGATCAGAATGCATGCATAACTGAGCTTATTATATAAATATGTATATACTATACATATATATTTATATAATAAGCTCAGTTATGCATGCATTCTGATCGGTTCTCATTTATGATCTATTGGAGGACAGACGTATAGATGAGGTCATCATTAAAACTTTTTTTAAATTCTTTATTACATAAAACAAATAGATTCCAGGTTGCTGTGCGTCTGTTCAGTAACAGATCACAGAGGAAGTCATAATGTGGTAAGAACATCAGTGACACACTTGGCTGCACCTCGTGTGCCACTTTTTTGTTCTTACCACATTTTGATGTCATCTGTGATCTATTACTGAACAGACCCACGGCAACTTGGAATCTATTTGTTAAATATATATATATATATATATATATAACAATTCTTCTAATGTGTGTTTGCCCAAATGAGTTAGGTACCCTGCACATTAGGACACTAGGTTGACAAAACTTGTTCTGCTCTGCCAAAAATCTCAACAAATTTTGTCTGTACCAAATTATTTATTACGTGTGCACTTGCAAACAACTAAATATTTGGTAACCACAATGTCAATCACATTGCAATTGAACACATTTCTTTAGGTTCTGTTTGCAGGATAGCTTCTGTTAACATGTCAACTTTAATACTTTAGGGAAAGTGTTGCCTCACCATGATAATTACTGCTCATATTTTATTCTATTTTTTTTTTGTTATTGTTTTTGTCATTCTTTGTCTTACAGCTCATTTGCTATGCATTGAAATTAATTTTGGTCAAAATGACCTTACACAATGTATCTATTTGGAAGCTCAAGGTTACAATTTCGAAATTTAAACTAGTTGGATTCATAAACCAAAGTTAGCAGACCACATATACATTTTTTCCTATCACAGAGGATAAATCATGTCATAGCGGGGTGAAAGATTTAAACACAAAGATTGAAACTACAGTCAATTTTTGTCAGCAGCCACTCTACAGTTACTAATAGTCTTTTCTTCAAAACGTTAGAAAACAATTATCAGAACTTACCGTTCCATTAATATTGCACCATAAGATCGAAATAACGCTGACCTCTATGGGCAAGTACCACGATTTTACCCTATTGTTTGTAATTCTGGCGACCAAGACAACCTCCATAAACAGTGAGTATCAAGTTCCAGTTGTGTGAGTGGCAGCAAGATATTAAAAGATGAAGTGTTGCTAATAGAGATCAATTTTAAAATGAATTAAATACCCCTGGGAGCCAGTTTGAGATTTTCCTGTGATGACCAAACAGTTGAGGTTATTAAGCTGTTTATCATAGTTGGCTTACAAACTGAAAAGAAATATTCATTTAAAAAGACAGGTATTGCAGATGAATTATGTGATCTCATGTTCTGCCAGAATAAGCAGAAAAATGAAATGCTTTCACCAACGACTGATTGTCCACTTCAACATCTGAAACAATCAAACTACCAAGCATTTGTGTGTAGTTGTGCTCTTGAAGCTATGCAGGATCTTGAATCACTGAAGGGGCATGGATGAACAAAGGACAAGGAACTTCTTGTACCACTGCCAATCACAAAAGCACCAGCACCAGTAAGCCTTCTTGAGCTGATGACGTGCAAGTGCAAGACATCTACCTGCCAGCAAAACTGCTTCTCCAGCAACACAGGACTTGCTTGCATAGAAGGATGCTTCTGCATGGCAGACAATGAAGCATGCAGGAACCCATATGGTATGACCAGCAACAGTGACTCAGAAGAAAGCAATGAAGAGAGTAGCTTTGAAGAGGAACTGTTAAATAGTTGACATATGAGGTGTCCATGTTTAAAAGTTTAACTTTCTGTTGATTAATGTTGGAGATAAGTCACTTTAAAGCTCAACAGACCAAGATAAGTTACAATATTGTATTTTATAATTGTAATATGTATTGCTCTGAGGTAAAAGGTGGTGTAAATACAAGATTTGGAAATATAAACCATATATAATATATAATTGGAAGTTTTTTTAATCAAAACATAATGGCCTCAAACAGTAGTTACTTGACTGAGCCTCTTTTTCATGTCAAATCCTAAATTAGGCAAAATGATGTTTATCTTATTGCTTTAAGCTATGCATGTATATATTCTCATAGCAGCTCTAAAGGGTTATTTGGACTCATCCTAAGTCAAGTTGTCGGTCCCATGTATGGTCAATTTGCACATCCTGAGCATCATTGGTATTCGTGTTGTTAAGATGTAACTGTAATAATTATTGTAGATTTCCATTGTAACGAGTGAATAGTTTTGGAATAACCAGTGGTTAAATGGCCTTGTCTCCATAAATTGCAGGGGTGACATACAGAGGCACCCCCTTAACTCATAACCTAAACACAATTAAACTCTTCAAACTACCTAACATACATCAGCAGGTATTATTCTATTAAAATCAAAGGTCAAATCTTTCCTGACCCAATCATTGTAAGCAAGCCTATTTATGGGGTCCTAGCTTCTAGACTAATTTTGTCTTCTTTCTAATTTGAATAATCCAAAATTAGCCCATGGGCATTACCACTGTATAATACTCTGCTCTAAATATATATATATGCACCTTTGTTGGCCTGAGAGTTCTAGTAACAATATATATATAAATATATGAATTATGGTCAAGTCACCGATGGTTCAACTTGCCAACGCCAACTCGCCGACATATAAAATTGAGTAGACACATCGGCAAGTTAGTCTTCAATCCAGTACAACTTATTAGAAGTTAAACAGATAGAAAAGAATCTTTCGTAAAAAACAAATATTTCCTTCCAACAAAGTTTTTAAGGATCTCATGGCGAATGGCGCAAGGTAAATGTCGCCAATGACTATAAAAGCTTCAGATGCGAATGAGTTATTGTTGTGTGACAACAACACTGAAAATACTCAATACATCAATCAGTCAGATTTTTTTTAAGAAAACTTGGTTTTCTAGACAAGATCTTTAGTAAAAAACAACTCTTTTTATTTTCAACAAAGTTTATGAGATCTCAAGGCTAATAAAGCAAGGTAAACATCCCCAATGACTGAAAAAGCTCTAGAGGCAAACGAGTTATTGTGTGACAACCACACTGTAGAGACTCATAATGTCATTTGGTCAGATTTTTAAAAAAAAAAACCTGGCTTTCCAGAAAAAAGTTTTTGGTAAAAAAACCATTATTTTTATTTCCAGCAAAGTTTATAAGGATCTCAAGACGAATAAAGCAAGGTAAACATCACCAGTGACCAAAAAGCTTTAGACACGAACGAGTTATTGTGACAACAACACTGTAAAGACTCAACATGTCAATCGGTCAGATTCTTTAAAGAAAACCTGGCTTTCTAGACAAAATCTTTGGTAAAAAAAAACAACTATTTTTATTTCCAACAAAATTTATAAGGATCTCAAGGCAAGTAAAGCAAGGTAAACATCGCAAATGACCAAAAAAGCTCTAGACGCAAACAATTTAAAAATCTTGTTCGCGTCTGAAGTCGTTGGCGATGTTTACCTTGCTTTATTCACCATGAGATCCTTATAAACTTTGCTGGAAGAAAAAAAAATTGTTTTTTGTTAAAGATCTTTTACTTTCATATATGTTTAACTTCTAATAAGTTGTACTGGATTGAAGACCAACTCGCCGACGTCTCTACTCGATTTAATACGTTGGTGAGTTGGCATTGGCGAGTTGAACCGTTGGCGACTTGACTGGATACCATATATATATATAAATGAATGTGGGGGCTGAGTCTACCTTGGCATAAAGTGCTCAATGCTGTGGTAGCAGAGCTAAGTATACATAAGTTAAAGAATTAAAGAGTTCTGTCTGACAAGTGCTTGGGCGCATAAATCAGAGTCACAGTGAATTGATGTGTCCTCTTTAATTCTTTAACTTATGCACTATGTGTATATATATATATATATGTAAATTCTGTGACAATAGTTTGGATTACTTGTATGAAGATAAGAAGCCAGTTTCCACTAGAATTTAACAGGTTCATTTCACTCCATCAGTAAAAACTTTATATCTTTCTTTTGAAAAATGTTACACAAAACTTGATAATGATCAAGAGGCAGTGAGGGAAATTACAGATTAAACTAACTTTCTCTTGTAGAGACAGATATTGAGTAAGATATGTCAAAAAGCCTTTCATGGAACATCAGCAACAAAAGATTTGTATTTGCACAAAGTGCAACCCTAATGCCAAAACATGACTGGTGAGAGCAACAAACCCTAATGCTGTGATCTCATTGGCTAGGGCAAAATGGTATCTCTGGACAGTTACCTCATTTTTGTTTTCTTTTTTCCTTTACCTGATAAGAACAGAATGCTTTCCAAATTATAAACAGACCCATGACTGAATCAAATTGGCTGTGAGCCACTAAAATTAAATAATGAATGATAAAGGGGTGAGATGTAGACCCCAATAAACTGGCTTTGTATTGAACTTTTAGTTCTAACAGGTCACGTTTGATTTATGTGGTATACTCCAAGAAAGCATGTATGGTGTAATTTTCTTAATGACCATAAAATCTAAAGATTAGCATACTGTACATGTTTGCTTTTTACCAGCTCCTGACAACAGAGGTCAAATGCCTGTGCATATGCCAACACTAAAACAATTAAGTATCTCACATAGCAGGGAGGCATGGTGCTTGCAGATTACACCACCTCCCATACCAGAAAGTCACGGAAATCAACTACTGAAGCACAGTATTTGTCTTTCCTTTCCCTGTCTTTAAGTGAAAAAAAAAGTGAAGGTTGTAATCACTCGATAGTACAGTCTGTCACTTTTGTGTTATTTAGTAGTTGAGTAGTCAAGTATTCAGTATAAGATGGCAAGGCCTATAAATAATAAAATATAAAATTGATTCTCACCCTCAAACAGTTTTTCTCTTTGAATGCAATACAAGCTAAATAACAAAGGCACATGAGTCGCCCATTTATTTTTTTGACAGTGTGCACAAAAAAATTGCATATGTGCCTCTGACTACCCTGTTAGAGTTAACAAAGCACCAACCAGAGCCCTCACACAGAATGAGCCTTGTGCAGCAGAAAAATGGAGTGAATTTTGGGTTGTCACGATGATGTGGAAAGGGTCTCCAGCTTTTTTCTGAGTTAAACACAGTCCACCTGATGCAATCACTTAGCAAAAATATTGTCATGTCCACCTACGCAAAATAATGTGAGCAATGATTCCAGCTAAATTCAATTGTCCCAACCAATACTTGGGACCAATGCTTACAAAGCCGAAAAGGATTTTAGGTGGAATTCTGTTTCCTCAAAATTTTTAAACAGATTTGTCAATTTTGTGTAACTGACCCCAATAACAGAGGTCTCACTGTAAATAAAGTCAATCCAGAAATAGAAAATTAAGGTTAAAATGTACTTACAGTAAACTACAATTGTTGTGTCAAAAGAAGTGACTTCCACTGAGTTATTGGCTTGACATGTATATTGTCCTGCATCTGTTCTGTTTATATTATCGAACTTTAACAAGGCAGCTTTCTTCCCTGAACTTTTCAGTACTCCATTTCTAATCCATGCTACATCTGGCAATGGTTTCCCAGAAGCTCCACAGGCGATGGTGACAGAGGATCCTTCAGTGTAATATTTTACTGCTGAAGAGAGGTTTAAAAGTGGTGCCTCTGAAAATTGAAGAGATTATATCATTCCTCACATGGCATAACAAATCTTACTTGGACTGAGTCTTAAAATTTTTCCCATTACAATAAATAAACAACGACCAACAACCAACATAAGGAGGCTTAAACTTCATTCAGTAAAAGTTATCATGTTGGCTCTAGCTACATGTACTGGTAGACTTGCTCACAAACTAAACTGTAAAGCAGAGCCCCAGCCTAGGGATTAAAGGGCTAGCTCAGGAAGTTACTCATTGGGCTAAGAACCCTGGCTTCTAAGCAATTCCCATTTTCTTTGATAAAATTTTTGCTGTTACACAAACAAATAGGAATAGAGCCTATCAAGCCACAACTCACTTGGAACTTGGCCTAAAAAAAGGATCTACTGAAGACATCCTCAACAGAAATTTTGGTGAAAGAGAAACTATGGATACCTCGTGATAAAAAGAATACACCAGTGACATGCTGAATGCTGTTTGCCATTACTTAAAGTTAAAAGGAGAACTTAGTCATCTCCTTGTATGGATCATTCTTTTATCAAACATGAAATCACTCTATTGTTCATCATGATTGATTTGAGAGAGTTTGTAGAAGGGCGGGTTTTTTACTTTTTCTGCACATTTTGAAGAATTATACCCACGAATAAATCTTTCTCAAGCCCAAGTGAAATGCAAAGAAAATGAACAAATTTCCTGCAACAAGAATGGACTGTATGGAGACCCCTGGTAACAATTTGTGCTAAAACTAAAAACGTTAAATGTTTGCTACTTCCTGACAGAGAGGTCACTCAGGTCACTAGATCACTCAGCAAATTAATACATCCTCAACCTGACACAGGCATTATATTTACTATGAAGCAGCCTCATTCCATTAGAGGTCTATGAACACATGTTACCCCCCCCCCCCCCTAAAGAGAAGAGTTACATTTCAGTACAATTGTGAATATGTGTTCCCAAAAGTCATGGCAAGATAATTTGAGTTGGCCCTTAAAACTTAAGTGAAATCAACCATAGCCAATATGAGGCAAACAGAGGCACTTGCTAGCAAATAAATAAACAAAAAAAAAACAATAAAATTTTATGGTCCAGTTTTGGTGAAAATACGAAACAGGCAGTACCCAGAATATTTGATGAGAAATACTTGGGAGCAACAAGGCGGCTTAAATTTACGCTAAACAGTTCCTAGTAATAATCGACATAACATTTGAGCTTGTTTGACATTAGTAATTAAAAGTAACTGTCTTCCATATCATTAAGAGATGCTGATGTTAATTAAGAAACTACAGAAGATGGTGTGAAAGAAATTGTGGAGGTGAAAAGTGGATAAGTGAAACCAAAAATACTACTTGATTCATCTTTGTACCAGAAGTAATATTCTTGTTGCAAACTAAAGGTTTGAGTAAGAAATGCAAAAAATTTCTTGCTAGCCAGAGTACCTGAGAGAGTATTGGTGAAAAGAGGAAAATTGAATTTAATGACAGAAGAAAAAACTTGATTTTTAATAGTACTATGTACTTCTTTATGTGCAAGTGTTAAAGGTTGAGGAAACTGTGTGTGGATTCCTTGAGAATGGATTGGCTTGAAAAGTTCCTAGATCTATAGGTGGATAATACTAGTTGTGCATCTTTAATATTTCCATCTTCCCACTTAACTATATTAGGCCCTATTAAATTTAAGATTTTAAGAGCTGCTAATTTGGAGAGCTTCCAACTGAAGTTGTAACAAAGATACAGTGTAATCTACAGTTAGTTAACAATACAACAATTTTAGTGGGTCCAGATGTACCTTGTCATTCAATTAACAATACTACAAAATCTTGCAAGGAGTTATAGAATAAAACAGAAACTCTTATAGAATTTTATGTACTTTTGTTAAGATTTATAAAGGCCTATACTGGAGAATTAGTGGTGTTACCTCTCAAAGATCCCCAAAAATCTGTTGAGTTGGGTAGAAGAACAAGTTTATATATATGTAAGTGTACACTAATTTGATCAATCCTACAAACCAAAACATGCAGCTTTCATACAAAACATGCAGCTTTCATGCAAAAACAAACTCAAGCTAAATGAAATTAACATTAGATACACCAGGATACACCAGCCTTTCAATCAGATATAATGATAGCTAAATGCTGTTAGTGCTACATATCACAAGTTACAAGCCCTGTCTAAACCTTGTTATTGTTGGCAGCTTGATGAGAAAAATCAGACACAGAAATGGAATGCCCATCAGTGAACATAAAATACTGTAACTTTTGATTTTATTGTTGTTTCAGTCTAATATCTATAGAATGATATCTGCACATTTAAGATTGCTGATCCAAAACTTTGAAGGAAAGATAGTAGAAATTAAATCTCCAATTCTTCTCCCTGTGGCTATTTTTCATTTATCTGCTATCTTGCATGTAGGCACAGAACTGTCTAGCCCACAGTGTGTACCAGATCTCCACCATGATCACACTGGATATCACTGCACTCTGCTATTATTCCTTTGCAAAAGCAGCTAAAGTTGAAGTATATTTACACAAAGCTAATAAGTTCAAATTGCTACCTGAAGTAGGAGTCAAAACCCTAACCAGGAAAATGATCAACTATTATCAACTAGGGAACTAGGAGACCAAAAGAAGGCCGATATCCTTAAAATTGTGTTAAAATGTGCTGCCTTTCAAAAGGATCAAAATAATTCTTAACTGCCTTCAAATTGCAGAAACCCTAGAAGCATTAGCCTCATCAGTGTCATTGATAACATCAGCAGTAAAATAGCCATAACCTTAGGATGTATGCTAAATTTAAGTGCTCTACTGGGCCAAACAATATGCACATGGAAGACCCTATGCCACCTGGAAAAGGTATTTAATCACTTGATGATGAAATATAGTCAGGATAAAGAAAAAAATATGTTTTTGAAACCCAATGCCATTTTAGGGTCATGGTGAACACACTAAGTCAAAACCTGCAAAACTATTGACAGCACATGGGACATCTTGGATATGGAGATAGCAGACAGGAGAAAACTATTGAATGAATAGCTGTAAAATTGGTCAAACAACAATCTAAGTCACCATCACACTTCTCCACAACATTATCTTGTTACATAATAGAATCCATTCTTTATAACAAAACTTTTTTCCAACCACAATCTAAATGTAAACAACACTTTTCTTTTAGGGGTTCCAATAGGTCTGCATGTAACTTGATTGAGAGGGTAAAGAAGAACCATCAAAAAAAATCTAAAAAATCTGTCACTAAGATGGCAGTGATGCATGAATAAGAATTGCCTTCTTATGGTAAAAACAAAACAAAATAAGACACGTGGCCCTTGATTTTTTTTGTACAAGTGAAATCTGAGACATGGATTGGCTTTAGGCTACAAAAACCAAATGTGAATGGTGATTTATTTTGCCCCCAAACAAGCAAGTGAACAGTAGTAAACAATGAGTTTGGATTCTTCATAACAAGTGAATAAAATTTGAATAAAACATTTCATACTCTAAATTGAATACGTTTAGTCTCTTAGAGCTCTTTGAGGAATTCAGGTAGTTTCTCAGTGGAGCAATCAAAGTCAGTGATAAAATTAGAGTTGTTGAACTGACCTCCATGATTAAAAGCATCTACTAAGAACAGTGTTCCTACCAGGCCACATTGATCATCATTGAATTATGTTCTTTTTACATCCTCAGCGTCTTTCAAAGAGCATAAAGAGCTTGGATTATAGACTTTGTTGGTTTAATGCTTTCATAACTTTAGGAAAATTTTGCTCAATCACTCAAATCTTCTAAGTCTAGACTTACTTATTCGTGTCAGAAAATTACTTGTGGAAGTCACCATTCTGTTGACTAAATTTATATCCATAAACCTTGAAGATCATAATCCTCAGAAAGCAGCAAATGGTGTAACTCTGACTTTCATTCCCTTTGGCAAGTCCCTTTGAAAGGCTTGAAAAGCAATACCATTTTTTTTTCGCGTCAAACTAATTTCACATGCTCTCTGTGATTGGTCATGCAATATTTTCCTTTGTTGACTTGGCAAAATCATGCGACCAGTCGGATTGTTTTAAGTTTTGACTGACCATTTTTAACTGACAGCTTTGCTAAGAGAAAATTTCAGTACTCATATTCATTAATAACAGTTATCTATGAATAACAGAGCAACCCAGTTGTTGGTGCCAGAAGAATAAGCAATAACTCTTTGATTTCTTACTGATGACAAACAGCAAAGTAAAAGTAGCACTATTGTTCCCAAAAGTTGGGTTAGCTAACCACTTTCAGCATTCTTTCTGCATATAAAGGTTTGCCCAAATTTATACTATTGTTTTCTTTCTCCAGATCTCAGAAATACAAGAGACACAAGTTGAGTGCATTTGATTTATGTTTGATTATTAATGGTTATGTCTGTAATATGTACCTGTCACAATAAGCTCCACTGTACTTGGAAGAAGCTTTAGGGTCTCAAGTTGACACCTAAATTTGGTATTGTCTCCAGAGTTGATGTTCTTGATAACCAAGGTAGCTCTTCCTTCAATTTTAACTCTTCCTTTGTAAGAAAGTGGAATATTGGAATAATCTTGGACACCACCACTGTCGTTAAACATCATTTGGACAAATACACCATTTACCAGAACACTATAGATAATGTTCTGAATCTTATTATGTGGATCAGTGTAGTCCCACATCAGGTTTGCATCACTACCATTGTTAAAGTAGCTAGGATTAGAAGGTTCCTGGGTAAATTTCACATCCACACCTCCTAAAATAGACAAAAAAACCCAGCCCTTTAGATACAAATGTAAGGATAATATTTAGGAAGAAGGGTGTTCTAAGAAATTATTTGAAGAAGAACTTGTTGAGGTGGAAAATGGAAAGTGGAAATGTCCATACATATAATATGTTAAATAATCAAAAGAGGGATTTATTATTCCACTCATTTTATTGTCTAATCTTTTGGCTTCTAGTTTTAGATAGATATTCTATGATCAGTAGGGTTTTATATAATAAGCTGAATTCTACATGTACATGCATTTTGATTGGTCTTTCAAGTACTTATAATCTATTGGAGAACAAACACATAGGTGACATCACCATTAACAGTTTTTTGCTCCCTCATTAAATAAAACAAATAGATTCCATGTTGCCATCACTCTGTACTGAGTTATAAATCACAGAGGATATCAAAACACTAAGAACATCAGTGACACACTCAACTGTGCCTAGCTTGTTAAAAGCATTCAATTAGTAAAACATAGCATACAGTACTGTAACCTCCCTCACCTTTCTACTTCTCTGCTACTGTTGTGGCCTTTGCTGTTTTGCTCTGTTTTAATAATTGACAACTAAAACAAGTCAAGCTGCATCTCATGTGCCACCTTTTTTGTTCTAACCATATTCTGATGTCACATGTGATCTATTACTGAACAGATGCACAGCAACATGGAGTCTATTTGTTAAACAGACAATGGAAAATTATAGTGGATTTGTTTGTTTTTTTTAAATTGATTGCCAAGCTCATGCACTGGTGATTAGCCACCACCTCTTCACCTTGGCTAGAAGCATTGCACAACAACAAAATGGCTTCCTGCTTTGCTATGGTAAGCTAAGAGAAAACAATATCAATAAACAAAGCTGCAAAAACAGCAACCAATTGTGCTTTGATAATGAATAATATTTTTCTTACACTGTATTGTGAAGCATTATTCAAGAGAAAGATGAAAATTCAAATTTTTTTAAAACTTTGTGTCAGTAATCATTGAGATGTTATACTTATCTACAGGACAGCAAGATAAGAACTAAATATACTTCTTATGTGAAGCACTTCTGCCAAAAAAATCTGGATTTGGTAGAATCCTTGATTGACCCTGAAAGCCAAATTTGCTCTTGCTTTCTTCCACTATCACATATTGGAAGCCTAGACTAGTCGGTTGGTTCATTCACCTTGGGACCACAAACCATTCAAAGGTAACATCTTTGTAACTTCTTAAACTTTATATAAATTATCATTTATTCAATCGGAAGGTCTGTTTCCATTTACAACAACAATAATTTAAGAGCAAGAACATTATGAAATTTAAAATTCAACTTTGGGATGACTGAGTTCCAAAAGTGGTTAAATATGATTGGGACATCTAAGAAATATAGATGTTTCATAGTTAGTGAGCGCATGCGATTTCTATTCATGAGTTGTGAAGAATGAAACAATGTGCTATGAACAGGCAAGTTTTTGTCTATACAATGAGTGGATAAAAATTGTACATGCACACTAACCATTAAGTAATTTGAGGAACTGTGGGTTGTGTGTGCGTTTTATATACAAAAAATGGAGCAACACTTAAGTTACTGCTGGGAACAAAGTAATGACAAAAAGGACCAATAAACAAGTTAAATGAAAAGAGTTTATTAATACCATAAGAATTATAGTGCCAATTTGAAAGATAATTTTTTGTTCATTCATATGAACATTCAAATCAAATTGCAGAGGTGGATTATAATGCTTTCTTATCAGAGTCAGAATCTAGAAATTTAAGTCTTTTGCACCATTTTGGAGGCGATACCACTTTGGTTACCCAGATTGCTAATGTCAAGAATTGATCAAAGCACAGATTTAGACAAAGATTGTGATCTGTTTGTATGAGGTAAAATCAGAGTGATTTTTGCCAATTCTCATTAAGTCCAGCTTTCTCTGACATTATCTCTATAAATGAATTTACCTTGTTTACACCAATGGCTGACTTCTTATTTTTAACCTTGAAGTCATGATTCTACAGTTGTATACAACCATCAAACATTGCTGACATTCACTTTCATTCACTTTAGCAAGCTCACACCACAAAGGCAATACATAATAATACATATCATTTTCTTTTCAAATTTAGCTTGGAGTATATCTTAGTAAGTATATTATCAGCCAATACACACATGTTTCGAAAAGTTTGGTCATGGTAAAACTTTGACTGTTTTTAAATATATAAAGAAATAAGTAGCCTGCAACTACCGGTGTGGGACACCACAATCATATGAGCATAAAGCTAAAAACTGGTCGAGTAAACAAATTATACATGTAGATATGAGCAAATGATGCTCAATTATCTATCCAAGTACATAATGTAGTTTCTTTACATGATTGCTGCCTGGAGGAAAAGTCACACTCAACTTTGCTAGCAGTAATTATCCTAACTGAGGTCATTTTTTAAACCAATAATGAGTGGAAAAAAATTGGTCACAGCTCTTCCCAATAATGAGTGATGGATGGCAAAGGAAGAGAGTTTATGTATAGATGGTAACTCTTTTCTGGTTTTGCATAGCCATCATGTTTTTAATGGAAAGCCACCTGACGAAGTAAAAACTTTTCTCATAGCTAAGAATACGACTCACACTAATCAAGAAAAGAGTGCACTTCTCATTTTCAATTTCGCTGTTATAATCTGAACGTAAGGTATTGTTACAGTTGAAACATAAAATCCTTTGCTCTTGATTTCAATCGCATCATAGTTATTCAGACTTCATTTATCGCGTGATTGAAATCCCAACATCATATCTTAATTTTGAAATACAAAAACTGTTGAAAGCCACCTTGGAGTTCGGAAATCATTTCGACGAACATGACGTTCAGAACTAAGAGTCGGCGTTTACGCATGTCTAAGCTTCAAATGTAACATTTTAAAAAACATTGCAAAATCCTTTGTACGGCAGAATAAATTTGACACTTACCAGACCCCAGAAACTTTACCAGCAGAAGAAAGAGTGAGTAAATCTCATAATCACGGAAAAGCGCCATCTTATCAGGCCGTTGCTGACGCTTCAATGACGGAAGTAGCAGGGTCAGGCTTGGTCGCGTCAAAGTAACATCGACCAACAGGAGGTCGCATCTTCGGATTTCTTTTACGAAGACGTCACATGTACGGCCCGATTGTACCGGAAGTTGAGAATTGAATCTGGCGAAACAATCGTTCTTACATGGTCTGGCTTATATTAGAGATGAACCGTTACACCATAGTTAGTAGAGGTAACTATGGTTACACTTATGTCCAGCAGAAGGTCCAGCAGAGGGGCATTTTGTTACGCATGTTCTGGAAATTTTAGTTTGATACAAGAAACCGCTGGTATGCACCCCCGTTCTCTAGAATTCACTAAAAAAAAAAGTGGAAATCGGAGCGAAGATGGCATTTGGGAACTTCGGGTATTATCCACTCGTTGCATGAATTCTCAGGGTTTACCCTGTTTTTCTGGAATTGATTCATTAAAAATGGAAAATCGGGTAAAAATTGGATATTGTGACGATAAGTTTTCGCGCAGTAAACTGGACTTCGCGGGAAACGTACAAACGGGGGAAAATAACTCGGTAGAGACCAGTCGGCTTACGAGAACGGAAACTAGTCACGATTTCCTGGTACACGGAGATCTACTTCGAGCGAGCTTATACGGACGTCAAGGATGAGACAGCGTTTTGGTTCCATAGCAGACTTTATTCGAAAAGTACTCTAACATACATCATGCCAGTGTAAAAGCTAAACGCCGTTGTGTATGTAATCGAAAAAGCTTTACAAAGTACCTGCTTAAATATGAACTGGTGTGAGGTTCCATTGTTCTCTAAATCTACCATATTTGAATAGTATAACAAAAGAAGCGGAAAAGGTCCCTTTGAAGTAAACAATTTCTGCTTAAATATTCCATCTGTCAAAATTAATGGAGAGGATGAAATAAACTCTTTGCAATTAAAACTAAACCCTGTGAGCAGGATAATTGGGATACCTGGATGGTACTGGATCCTTGGAATCAAGTGTAGTGCCACTACTGGTGTCGGACTAGTATACTGAAATAGTGAGCTCAAGTCTGGCCAAGGGCATACACCTATTTCAAAACATAGCCATGCTATGCATGCAAGAATTATTTTTTGTAGGGTGGGTGGATTACTTGAAACATTGTAAGTGGTCTTCATTCTTACAAAAGGAAAGAAGAGTATTAACGCGGAAAAGAACGAAAATTGGTAGATTGTGTGTTGTGCGAATAAATGTAACTAACCAAAATAAACTGTATTGGTGCCACGGATACCCGTTAGTACAAAATGCAGACAGCAGACCGGATACAAAATATAGACTGGAGACTGCAGAGTGGGTACAAAATGCAGACTGAGAATCTGAAGAGTTTTTACGTTTGGTATATAATAACATGTTATCTTACAGCTTACGGAGCGTCACGCAATCGCTTTTCCGCGATCAGCCTTCAAGATTATTTGCACTATTGTGGAAAATTCCAGGCCCATTTCTTGATGAAAATCGATCGTAATATAATTTAAAGCTTTCAATATAGTCTTCTTACTTTGCGCGCGAGCTGGTTGATGTGATGTCTGTACAGATTTTACCAATGTAATAAAATTAGATGACGTGAATAACAGTGATGGTAAAGCAAGCTTAAAACGGCGGAAATCGCCGGAAACTACAATGGATACACAGGGTATGAGTAAGTTTTATTGATTTTACGAAAAAAATGTTCATATTTCGAAAAATTTATCGTTGTAAATCGACCATATTTCGTTCTCTATATTATTCCTTATAACATGTTCGTAACTTAACACCAAGTCACACAACGCGTGACGCGTTCATGAATTAATCGTTGGCTTTTTCTCGAGGCGTGAGATTGGGCCGCCTGTGACAAGACAATTGCGTAAACAATACTTGACATAATAACATTATTTACAAAAAACACAGGATTTTGGATCATGTATTTATTAAAAAAGAATATCCATACAACTACAATGAAAACAAACATAAGATTCACCTTTCTGATCGTGAAATTAATATTGGCATACTTGGCATACTTGGCATACTTGGCATACAAGGCATACAAGGCATAAAAGGCTTTCATGACTTTCAAGCGTTCGCGACTCATTCCGTTCCAAAATTACCGCTCAATAACATCTTTTAGTGTGGATTGGCCGCGAACAATACGACTTGTTTATGCGTCTGTAAGTATTTTGAGCGTTTGCGCCATAATGCTCCAGACGAACGTAATCCAAACACGTTGAAATACAAAGTGACTAACAAAAGAGTTTTATAAACAAAAATCTCTGGTAAATAATAACATGTCATCTCACAGCTTACCGAGCGTCACGCAATCGCTTTTCCTCGATCAGTCTTCACGATTATTTGCACTATTGTGGAAAATTCCTGGCCCATTTCATGATGAAAATCGATCGTAATATAATTTCAAGGCTTCAATATAGTCTTCTCACTTTGTGCGCGAGTTGGTTTGTGTGATGTCTGTACAGATTTTACCAACGTAATAAAAGTAGATGATGTGAATAACAGTGATGGTAAAGCAAGCTTAAAACGGCAGAAATCACCAGAAACTACAACGGATACACAGTTTGCGACTCAATCCGGTCCAAAATTACCGCTCAATAACATCTTTTAGTGTGGATTGGCCGCGAACAATACGACTTGTGTATGCGTCTGTAAGTATTTCGAGCGTTTGCGCTATAATGCTTCAGGTGATCATAACCTAAACACGTTGAAATATAAAACGACCGACAAAAGAGTTTTCTAAGCAAAAATCTCGTGCTCGTCATGTGACCCGGACCTGTCCGTGCATGACAACGTCAATCATCATCAAGATAACACGTGATCAGCATGTGAACACCTTCACCCTCATTGGATCACAGTTAGTTGTCATGGTGTTGAGGGCCCAGTGACCACTGGGTGCTATTGCGCAATTTTTCCATTTTGTGGCGGAGGAAAAAAAAAAAACTAGACCCTGTGAGCAGGGTAACTGGGATACCTGGATGGTACTGGATCCTTGGAATTAAGTGTAGTGATACTACGGGTGTCGGACTAGCATACTGAAATAGTGCGCTCAAGTCTGGCCAAGGGCATACACCTATTTCAAAACATAGACATGCTATGCATGCAAGAGTTACTTTTTTGTAGGGTGGGTGGATTACTTGAAACATTGTGAGTGATGTCTACATTCTTACAAAAGGAGAGAAGAATATTAATGTGGGAAAGAACGAAAATGTCGAATTACCTCACTCACAGGTATTTTGTGGTAGATAATGTGTGTTTTGCGAGTAAATGTAACCAAAAATAAACTGTATTGGAGCCACAGATACCTGTTAGTACAAAATGCAGAAAGCAGACTGCAGACTGGATACAAAATATAGACTGCAGACTAGGTACAAAATGCAGACTAAGAATCTGAAGAGTTTTTACGTCTGGTATATAATAATATGTCATCTTACAGCTTACCGAGCGTCACGCAATCGCTTTTCTGCGACCCGCCTTCACGATTATTTGCACTATTGTGGAATATTCCTGTCCCATTTCTTGATGAAAATCGATCGCAATATTATTTCAAGCCTTCAATATAGTCTTCTTACTTTGCGCGCGAGTTGGTTGGTGTGATGACTGTACAGATTTTACCAACATAATAAAAGTAGATGACGTGAATAACAGTGATGATAAAGTAAGCTTAAAACGGCAGAAATCGCCAGAAAATACAACGGATACACAGGGTATGAGTAAGTTTTATTGATTTTACGAGAAAAATGTTCATATTTCGAAATATGTATCGTTGTAAATCGACCATACTTCGTTCCCTATACTATTCCTTACTAGTTATAGTTCTCACTAGAGCTGCCCCCGCCCTACAGTACCATTTTCTTTTTTTTTTTTTGAGTTGGGCTTGTTGTTTACAGTTGTGTAGTTATGACCATTTGCGGGAAAAACGTTGATACCTTGCGGCCGTGCAAGCGATCAAATCGAGATTTTTTTTGGTTACGATCAACCGAAAACACCTACATTCTCTCTTCTCCAGTCTTCCTCTATACTAGGACAAATCTCGTGTCAAAGACGCCGATCCTAAAAGTCCTCGCGCACGTGTCTTTTTACTGGCAGCCCATGACCATTTGCGGGAAAAACGTTGATACCTTGCGGCCGTGCAAGCGATCAAATCGAGATTTTTTCTGGTTATGATCTACCGAAAATACCCACATTCCCTCTTCTCCAGTCTTCCTCTATATTACGCGGGGAGTCCTAAGGTGCCTCCTCGGGTTTTTGGCCCTCTGGGGCCAAAAACCCTGCGGGGACAATAACGTGCAGTTCCTCTCGTAACTTAACACCGAGTCACACAGCGCGTGACACGTTCATCTTTTTATCGAGACGTGAGCTGGGGCCGCCTGTGACAAGACAATTGCGTAAACAATATTTAACATAATAACATTATACACAAAAAACACAGGGTTTTGGATCACGTATTTGTTAAAAAAGAATATCCATACAACTACAATGAAAACAAACATAAGATTCACCTTTCTGATCGTGAAATTAATACCATTCGTACTGTTATCGTAGCTACGTTCCTTGCCATCAAGTGAATCCAATATGTCGTCTTTCTTCGCAAGCAGTTTGCATCCATTATAGTTATGTTCTTCAGTCTCACGGTAGTAGTGTTGTTCAATAGATTGCACAGAGTATATGCAGTTTGGTTTCAGATTTCAGATTTTGCTTTTTACAACAAGTGAACGTTTTTCAACTAAGACATTGGCATACTTAGCATACAAAGTATTCAAGGCTTTCATGGCTTTCAAGCGTTCGCGACTCAATCCGTTCCAAAATTACCGCTCAATAACATCTTTCAGTGTGGATTAGCCGCGACTAATATGACTTGTATATGCGTCTGTAAGTATTTTGAGCGTTTGCGCCAGAATGCTGCAGGAAATCGCAATCTAATTACATTGAAATACAAAATAACTGACCAAAGACTTTTATAAGCAAAAGCTCGTGATTCGTCATGTGACCTGGCCCTGTCTGTGCATGACAACGTCAATCGTCATCAAGATAACATGCGTAATCAGCATGTGAACACCTCATTGGATTACAGTTAGTTGTCATGGTGTTGAGGGATAACACGCGTGATCAGCATGTGAACACCTCATTGGATCACAGTTAGTTGTCATGGTGTTGAGGGCCCAATGACCTCTGGGTACTATTGCGCAATTTTTCCATTTTGTGGCGGAGGAAAAAAAAAAAAAAAACAAAACAAAAAAACAAAGGCATTTTATGACTGGGCTACCACAGGTATCCCAGTAAAAAATCTAGACCCTGTGATTGGCTGTACAAGACTAAAGCTGTCAAAAGTGTCAAACCATCAAAGTTAAAAAACCATCAAAGTTCCCCTTCTGCGATAGTTTATAAACTAAAATAGTTCGGTAGGTCGAATTTAACACTTTTGCCTGAAGTTTTTAAGTCTCTAATACAGAATCTTGAAGTGAAATGTTCAGTGAACTTCAGCCGAATTATGGCTCATAAAAACACGCGAGTTTTTTCATACGACAAGGTAGAAAACAAACTGTTCAGGGCGAGTGTTTTTTGAATGAAGGACAGCCGAATTCACCGGAATATGAAGATTGCTCGGGATGACAGCGTCGCAAAACTCGGCTGCAATGACAGATGTGACTTTCCACTCAACGCATCGGAAAGGATATCAGAGCAAGCTCTTATTTTTTCACTCGAAGGGCGGCCGATGTAGTTTCAGAGGCTTGCTGTGATGACCGGAGATCGCCATGATGAGCGAGCCGCGATGGACTTCAGCATGATCATATTCGCTCAGACACCGTCATGATTAGAATGAACTTTAACAGTTATGCCAGTTTGGTTACATTTTTCATCATTTCTGTTTTGTTTTCGAACACTGAACTTTATATACTATATGAGTGTTAGCTGTGTTTGACTTTTATTTCCGTACGTAAGCTTGCAATCTAACTGAGCGTGAATCAATCTTTAAAACCTCGAATGTCTATTTTGTTTTTCCTTTGAGGATTTTCGTATCTGCACACGTTTAAATAAGGTAAATTACGGCGCCTGGTATGTTTACAAACCTTTGTTTGATTCTTCTGTTGCTACTTGTCGGCTCGCTTCAGTTCCGAAATTTCACTTTCAATTATCGGAAAAAGCTAAAAAGAAGTCCCGGAAAAGCTCGAACATAGTACAGTTTGGCAGATGGCGTGACAGCTTTGACTCAGCTCTATACTCTCATAGAGCACGCTCTTTCAACCAATGACAATGCGCGTTATATCCGAACTTTATTATAAATTGAAATATACATATATAACAATATATAACAAATGGTAAGTTTGTGTTTGTGTTGTAGAGTTTTGTACTAGTATTGCGGATTTTGTGATTCTATTTTAAGTTTATGAAGCTGATTAAAAGCATTTTTAAGTTTGACTCGTAGCTGACACCGCTGATTTTCCAGCGATATGCTATGTAAGTGACGCCAAAGATATCACCCGAAATCGAAGGGAGACCAGTTTACGTTATAAGCAGTTTGGAAAGGGCATAGTCAAATATAATGCTTTTAAACAAAATTTTACTTTGTTTTGTTCAACCTCTGAACCAAAAGGTGTATCGTTCACATGAATTTTTTGATGGAGAATTTTTGAAAGGTGCAATGTACTGTATGCTTGAGGAAATGACAAAGTTGAGAATGACCAGCTGCCTGAAAGCTAGGGAGAACCTTGATAAAATACAAAGATTAAGAACCATACTGTACTTATCAAGTAGCCCAAACAGTAACATTTGCTCAACAAGTATAAATGTATAATTATTGATTTGCAATACATGATCAGGAAAGAAGTCAGTAGACCTTGAGCTTTTGAACATCGTCTCTGTTGATATCTTGAAGGTTTGCACTGTTTACCTGAACAAACTTCTCCTTCAGAAAGGTCTTGGCCAGTGCCATTGCCATTGCCATGCTGTCTTTGGAAGCAAAATTGCAGGAAAGTCTGAATTTCTTTGCAGCAGAAACCAACTGTTGCTTTGCTACATCACTATGTTTGATTGCAGAGAACACAGCTTTGATTATCACCTTAACACCTTGCACTGGTCCCATCTAACCCTTTTTGATTTGACTTAGTTAAATTGAGCCAAGCCTTGTAAATAATAGATATACAGTGTATAGATGGTACATTTATACCCTCTTCAGTTTCACAGAGAGAATCACAAGTACTTTTATTAGAAGAACTCAGCATGTCTGTGTCGCCTCCATCATCACCATGAACTGCAAGGTCACAATCAGCTTCAGATAAACTGCCACTCACGATAAGTTTTTTTAGGGTATGTTTGTCTGGCTGTAAAGAAACACATAAATACCATCTTAAATGCCTGGATTGCAAATTTTACGTCTTCTTTCATTCAAAACATGTAATACATGCTGTTTGATGCCCTCCTTGTAATGTTAAACCCTGCTGCTTCAAAACTGCAGGTCTCTTCCAGTGTAGAAACGAAATTGTCAAGCTTTTTTGTAGCAGCGGGATCACTCTTAAAGACTGGGAGATCATTTCCAGGCCACTTCTCCAATGCTGCACTGGTAACAGCTTTTCTTCTGAAAATTAATCAGCAAAAATGATACATAATAAACAGGTAAGAACAAAGTGCCAATCTAAATGTATCCTGATGAGCCTATACAATAAGTTTTGGGAAAAAATTAAAGCAGTTTTAAAAGTTATAATAGAACTCTTAGAGGTCTTGTCAGTAGTGTGCTGTTTGTGGTTTAGCAACAGCTATGCCTCTCACTTTCATTTTGTCTTGAATGATTTCCACTCAGGTTAAAAATGAAATTTTGTTGGAGCATTACCTATTTCTTGTCACTCATATATTGATAAAACTTGTAAATTTTACTGGTTTTGCCTAAAGTTATAATACAAGTCTAGAAGCTTACTACACATGCCTCTTACAAATGACAGGAAGGTTAAGGAAACTTGAACACAATTCCAGATGCAAAAAGTATGCTGGAGAATATTATGAACAAGCAAGAAATATATTACAATATATACTTACTTTGCTATATAGATTCTTTGTTTTAATGCTGTCAGTGTTTGATTTCTATAATTGTGGGCTTTTTGCGAAGCCAGCTCAATACCAGAGGTTACATTAACCCTGATATAATTTCTTTCAGGTGTATCTGATCACAGACTGTAGTCAATCTGCATGCAGCATACAGTGTTGTGTCCCCTTCTCCTGTCTAAGCATGTTACAAGAACAGCTCTGCATAGTTGAAAATAATAATAATAATAATAATAATAAAAAAATAATAATAATAACAACATTCCCCTAAACTACTTGGCATGTTATAAGAACATCTCTGCATAGTATAAAATAATAATAATAACAATAATAATGATATTCCCCTAAACTACTTCACATATTACCAGAACATCTCTGCATAGTATACAACAACAACAACAACAATAATAATAATAACAATAGAGTAAGAGAAAACCTAAGCAGAAGAAAACCATAAATCACTCACAAATTCAGCATACCTAATAAGAAGCATCTTTGGGAGGCTTGAGGAGCTCATACAGGACAAAATCTTCATCAACTGGTTCACTGGCTGTAAAAAAGCACAAAAATGCTTTCTTTAGCAAATAACAAAAAAACAAACAAGGTTTACATAGATCAATAATTATGGAACAATACAGCAAAAAACTCATATGACAAAAACAAAGAGTGTAAATGGTCAACATATTAATAACCTTGAATATTGTTTTCATTTGATAATTCTGTCTTTGTCCAGTAGTTGAATGTCTAATGGGGGAAGAGGAAGGGAGAAAACAAATGGATCATTTTCCATATCTTCATAATCCTCCTCAAAATCCCCTGATTCATACCTACCAGGAAAAGCAACACCAAAACCAGCAGAAACCTTTCCCATGGTTTTTTCAGGACTAAATGGACTCACTCCTGTTCTACATTTCTTGATTCCATCTCAACCTATTCTTGCACTGCTGTCTTCACCAGCACAATGCACAAAACAGTATCTGCCAGTTTTTGATAAACATATTTCTAGCATCTATTGAAGCTACACTCTGCTATATAAAATATAGTATTTGTGAATAAGTAATAGCTAGATAAGATGCTACCTTTAACATACATTTATTGATTAACCCTTTACACCCTAACATCAGTATGCATATTCTCCATAATGTTCTCTATACATTTCCTAAGATGCCCACAAGGAAAATTTGCTAAACAATTGAGAGCTTTGTTAGTTGTTGGTCATTTCCTTGATTCATGTGACCTTAATGTTTGATTCAGGGGTGATAATGTATGGAGAAATTAGAAGCTGGTCACTCTTAGGGGTTAAAGGGTTAAGATTTTTTTTTTCATTAATGTATTGCAAAGTGTACATAACTAGTCAAATAGATCCTATTTAATGTGGTGTAAAATGAAGAGATGTTTATGGACAGCTCTTATCAATGCCCAAATTGTGACGAAAGATAGACTTGGTTAGAACAGAGTTTGTACACAGATAAATTGGTAGCCGGGAACAGGGCAGAAATTAATAGAATAGGTACATGTATTAAATGAGCATCAAAAGTCATTTTTAGAAAACAAAAATTTCAACTTTGCACGTTCTGCGTATCTTACCTACCTGTGCAATTAATATAACTACATTACTAACACATACGGGGGCTTGGGTAATTGTGAAGAAGAGCTCCCCAAAAAACCTGTCGGCCAACTGTCGGTCAACTGTCGGCCGACAGGTTACTGACAGTCTACCGACAGCTAACCAACAGGTTACCGACAGGTTAAGAAAAAAGAAAAATTGTGTTAAAAATGAACAGTTAACGTGACATAACAATCCGTAATGGTGATGTATGACTTGACAGACTTCACCTACTTACCGACCGACAGCAAAGTTGAAAGTATGTAAAGAAACGTTTCTTCCCAAGTGTTGTTATCAGATGCGTATAGGATATATCACTTGCGTAATTTACAACACACCAGACAATCTAAGAATCGCATTGGAAGATAATTTAATCGAAAACTCGGCCAAAAACTCTGATAACCATAAGCTACGTATCAATACAAACACTTTCGTTCAAATCGCCCAACAATGCAACGCTGCCTCTTATGGTATGTTATGTATGTAACAATGATGTTTACCTTGTGCATTTGTGTTGCTAACATCGTCCTCTATCTTGCAGGTTTGGGATGAATTGCTATTTCCAATTTCAAGTTTAATAAATGATACAACTGTGAATCTTTTTACTCGTTATGTTAAGTAATAAATTACTATACGCAACAATTCGATAATTAGACTTGGATGCGTGATGCGATAATTGATTTTGGCGCGCGCCGCTAAAATCACGATTCTACGAGTGAAGTATCTTGTATATTTCACCACTCACAAAACGGCTCCTTTAGGAGCCACCAAATTTTGAAAGTCAATTGTCAACGTATTACACATGTTGGATGTTGTATCAAGCGAAAACCGAGAGAAAACATTAAGGTTTGTGTTAACGTTTCACGGACAAGCTACCGACAAGCTACCGACAGGTTACCGACACATTACCAACAGTCGGCCGACTGTCGGCCGACTGTCGGTCCACTGTCAGCCGACTGTCGGTCCACTGTCGGCCGACAGGTAGCCTATATTTCGGGTAAAACCTGTCGGCTGTCTGTCGGCCAACTGTCGGCCGACAAACGGTCGACAGTTGGCCGACTGTCGGCCGACAGACGACCAACTGTCGGCCAACTGTCGGCCGACAAACGGTCGACAGTCGGCCGACTGTCGGCCGACAGACGACCAACTGTCGGCCGACTGTTGACCGACAGTCGGCCGACAGGTTTTTTGGGGAGCTCTTCTTCACAATTACCGGGGCTTGGGTTAGATGGTGGAAAGGAAGGACAACATTTGAGCAGCTGGGAGGGACCAAAATGACAGTGTAGTAGCCATTTATTCCCACTTGGACAACGAACTCTGGGGAACCTTTCCCTAGAAATTTAAAAGTTTGGATGTCCAAAAGGGTCCATTTTAGGCCACTATTTCCCAAGATGGTTAACAATTAAAGCTGCTACAAGGGAGAGTATAGACACTGATTTAATGAATAGAGTAGCTTTATGTAACTAACTATATAAACATTATACATAGCAATGTTGTCTCAGAGATGACGTCTGTGTGGTCTTGTTGGATTTTTACCTTTGCCTTGCTCAAAAATATGAAATTGCACTCAAGACAACATTAGATTTTGGGGCACGGTGCTGTGATTTCTAACACATTATATTTAATGTGATTATTGATGATGAAGGAATTAATTAGTACTTCAATGATGAATGTGGAGCATGGCAATCAATGAAACAATGAATGTCCAATCATGAACTAGCTCTTTGTCAGTGACAAGCTCACAAAATTAATATCAGTGAAGGTTACTTCATACAACAGTTACTGTAAACCACCAAACCAAAAAACATGGTAACTGGTACATTCACCCAGAATTCTTTACACAAGAAAATCCTGGAATCACTCATAAAACCTTGCATACATAATGTTGTTGTTTTGTGAAAATATTCCTTTCCACATGAGCCTTACCCTAGGAATAAAGGTAAAATGTACAGGTGCCATATTTGTCTGTAAGTGGATTGAATCTATTAGGTAAACACCAGAAAAACTAGTAATATTGATACAAATAGGCTGAGGGTTTAGTATAGGTATGCTGTGGTTTAGTTTTATCCTTACTTTAATTCTTTTACGTTTAATAGAGGCCATATTGATAGTGACATATCATATCAACATAACTTAGGCTAGGAGCTAAACTTTATCTCTCTTTACACAAAATGCATTTTTCATTCACATCATTGACAAAACCAAAGGAAAATGATGTTTACATCAAGGACAAAAATTAAGCACAACATATACCTTTGTATAACTAGTGCATAATTTGCCAAGAAAATGTTTACAATGGAGCTTACCACCTCATCAGCACTTTTGTTTACTTTACTTTACTGCTGATTCTCATCCATGCCTGTATGAATGAAATTAAATAAGGGTGAAAGGATTGGTGTTTTCTTCACAAAGATAGTTGCAGAGAGTTTCTATACTGATATATTAATTAGAGTATCCATGTCGACATAGGAGTTTTCAATTTCTAGAATTTCGATCAATTTTGTTCTAATGGATGTTTTAAGAGAGTTCTTGGATAAGTTTTTGAGACTAGTTGGTATCCCATTCCAGATTTTAACGCCAACACATGAAAAGGCCATACTTTGAACATTAAGTGCAGATCTGTTAGTATAAAAATGCTCAGATGTTGAGGAATGTGTACCGTAAGAGTGAATGCTGGTAATTTTGGAAACAAATTCGAAATATTAATCGGTGCAGCACTAGTATTGATTTCTTACATCAGATTAGCAATTTTTTCATAATATTGGAATTCTCGTGGTAGAAGCTTTGCTTTCAAGAAAAGGGGTATTGCACATGGATCACCAAATGCTCACAATGAACGCTAACAAGACCAGGTTCTTGCTAACACATGACTAGAAGCAATAATCAATAATAATGGGCAATAGTCTGTATTGAATTAAGTATTCATTTGTGCATGAATTAGTATTTATTTCATTTTAATGTTTGTAATGCATAGTTGAAAAAGTATGTAAAATGTGGTAACATATAAAATACATATTATTATGGTATTCCATATAATTTAGTTCAAGGGGCTTCATTCTAAATAGAGCAAAAGAAAGAAAGTGGCATATATCAGCCGCTGATTTAATAGAGTAATTCAGCTGCAAATTTGTGCCCTTCTGGGTGAGCAAAGAGAATGATATAATGCACTGTAACCCAACCATTACTTGCTGGAAAACATTGGAAGACAGCACCCCATCCTTTAAAAAAGAGACCAGATCTTCATCATACGTGTAGGCAGTTTGTAAGTTAACTTTCAAGGATATGTGATGTTTGACATCCACCAAACATCCAAGTTAATTTTTGCGTAGTCCCATACATTTACAATGAATACACATAAAAAACGTAAAAACGCTACCAGAATCTTACTCTTTCAACAATCCGAAGTGTCCCCAAAGGCATCATGAAACAAGGATAGCCCATGACATTCTCAAACTTCCAGCGCGGAAATCTCTCCCCTAGTTGGGAAGTGACACGCGGAAGACACGATTACAACGCACTTTGATTGGAAGAAATAAAACCGCATTCTATTGGTTGTTACAATAAAATTCGGATATAACGCGCGCTGTCATTGGTTGAAAGAGCGTGCTCTATGAGAGTATAGAGCATAGAGCTGAGCTAAAGCTGTCACGCCATCTGTCAAATTGTACTGTTCGACCTTTTGAGGGACTTCTTTTAAGCTTTTTTTCAATAATTTAAAGTAAAATTTCGGAACAAGCGAGCCGGCAAGTAGCAACAGAAGAACCAAATAAAGGTTTGTAAACATACCAGGCGCCGTAATTTACGTTATTAGAACGTGAGCAGATACGAAAATCTCAAAGGAAAAACAAAATAGAAATAAAAATCATACACAGCTAACACTCGTATAGTATATAAAGTTCAGAGTTCAAAAACAAAGCAGAACAAGACAGAAATGAAGAAAAATATAACCAACCTGGCATAACTGTTAAAATTCATTCTAATCATGACGGTGTGTGAGCGAATATGATCATGCTGAAGTCCATCGCGGCTCGCTCATCATGGCGATCTCCGGTCATCACAGTAAAGCAAGCCTCAGAAACTACATCGGCCGCCCTTCGAGTGAAAAAGTAAGAGCTTGCTTTGATATCCTTTCCGATGCGTTGAGTGGAAAGTCACTTCAGTCACTGCAGCCGAGTTTTGTCGTGCTGTCATCCCGAGCGATCTTCATGTTCCGGTGAATTCGGCTGTCGTTCATTCAAAAAACACTCGCCTTGAACAGTTTGTTTTCTACCTTGTCATGTGAAAAAACTCGCGTGTTTTTATGAGCCATAATTCGGCTGAAGTTCACTGAACATTTCACTTCAAGATTCTGTATTAGAGACTTAAAAACTTCAGGCAAAAGTGTTAAATTCGACCTACCAAACTATTAGTTTGTAACAGGTAATTTAGTGTTAACAACTGGGTTGAAAATGTAAATTAGCCACTATAAACGGTGAAAAAGCTGACGTATCGAGTGTTAGCCCTACGTCAGAGCGATTGAGGTGAACTTTGATGTTTTTTTAACTTTGATGGTTTGACACTTTTGACAGCCTTAGTCTTGTACAGCCAATCAGATTATTTGAACCATTCTAACAAGGATTCTGATTGGCTTATTGTAGCTTGCTTTATGAGAGTATAGAGCATGCTGACGACACTGTTGTTCGCTTTGAAAATAAAGTTTGTTTTGAAAATTGAAAGTAATGCTCGGGGAATTTAATAGATTCTTTATTATAAAACAAATAGAGAAGCCTTGACTGTGCTCTGTTCTGTTATAAAGCACTTAGGAAGCGGCTAGAGCACTCAAGAAGTGGGGAGAAACACTCGACTACGTCTCGTGTTTCTTCATACACTTCTTTCGTGCTCTAGCCGCTTCCTGCGTGCTTTATAACAGAACAGAGCACAGTCAAGGCTTTTCTATTTGTTAATTAGATGTGAGGACATAACTACAACAGAAGACACAACAGGAACGCTATAAACGCTACATTAGTCCACCACCCGACTCGGAAACTCGTTACTAGTGCTCCTCGGGCGTACTTCTAGCCTGTAGGATTTAGGCACAGCACTCCCGTGATTCTCCCGTGCGAGAGAAAATCGTTGTTCAGCACTGAAGCATTTGTTAGCCCAGAGTCCAATCTTCCTTCAACTTAGACTTGAACATGTTGAGAGTTGGCAAATTGTGTTTGTGTATTCTCTCGGTCTCATTCACCATTAATGGCGGACTTGTTGGTAAGATACCTTTTGAAGAGTTACATTTTAATAAGAGTGTGCTTTATCGCCGGAGTTTAGGGTGTCACGACGGCGAGGCTTGGCCAAACATCGCTTTCAAAATTAACTTTCGTTTCTCCTAAGTAATTTACGAGTGGTTCGATGTCTTCATTGTTGCTAACGGTGCCAGATTTTCCCTTCAACATGGCATGGGCATGCGGCCTACTATTCGAAGTCGGAAAACGTGAAAATTAGTCATTGGTGTTCCTTTTTCGCATAGGTAAGCGATTTCACATTCTTGTTCTGCCAATGGCAGTCAGGAAACACAAAAAGTTGTAAAACACATAAGCCAAGCCATTGTTCAGTTCATGAAATCTTTTATTTCGCCACCCTCTCGTTGCCATCGCCGTCGTAGTTTTCTTGGATCATGTGTACAGCAGGTAGTGTCTACCGATATATCGTTCGACGCATTGTTCGATAGTTTGTCGATTTCTCGGTCAATAGCCGGTCAACAGATATATTGACTATTGATCGATACTCGGTCGATATCACGACTGACAGGATGCCTGTAGATCAGGTTTAATTCTTTAATTTCCCATAGTCATACAAAATAGTAGAACAGTCGAATCTCGATTATCCGGACTCGTCGGGACCTCGATAAATAGTCCGGATAATCGAGAGTCCAGATAATCGAAAATGTGAATATTAATGATTCATTTTAATCCTTCGCTTGTATCGATGCTGTCTGTAGATTTTAGGTTCTTGTCTTTGTCCTTCCGTACGTCTGAGATCTGCTGCTTGCTGATACTATATTCTTGAGCTAAATTTGTTCCTTTCTCTCCTTTATCCAAACGTGATATAATTATCTGCTTATCTTTAATCGATAGACATGTTTTTGATTTGAGTTTACGATCGATCGCTCGTGTGTTTACATGACCCAAGCGGAAGGAACTAATCAAGCATGAAATTCACGTAGCAACAAAACAATTGAGCCAATCAGATATCAGCTGCACACATCAGAATATTTCTTTTTCTCGTTGCACTTTCGAATTTTGAAAAGCACACAGAATAATGTGCCGTTTCAACAATCTTTTGAAAGGATTATTGGGCTTTTTGCGACTTTCAGTTTTCAAGATCACAACTAATTAATATTCATAGAAAATTGGGACCAGAGAATAAAGTCCAGATAATTGAATAGTCCGGATAATCGAGGTCTGAATAATCAAGGTTCGACTGTAACCCATCAAGCCAAAAAAATTTGGATGTACAACCGTACGACCATACAAGATGCTACTTTAAACATGCGTGGTCAACTGTACCACGGGCACGGGCACGCCAACGCCATAGCTTTGTTAAGTGGTCCAGTGGTCAGTGCACTGGGCTGTGAGACAGATGACCTGGGTTCTAGTCCTGGTCGGGGCAAGGCATTGTGCCCTTGAGATGTGTGGGAAAAATAAATGCGAGCTCCACTTTTAGGCTTGGCTAAATCTATATAATAAAAATAGTCGGAACTCATCAAGCTGAAAAAATCTGGACTTGACTCTGTGCAACCTACTGTACAGGGTGCTACTTTAAGCATATGTGGCCAACTGTACCATGGGCACTATCCTAGCCATTACATAATGGAAGGGCAAGGGAGAAGTTAATGCACAGGTGAGATTAGGTGCATAACTTGGATACCCTATATGTGTGTGCCAGGAGACACCAGCAGAGTGCCAAACTTCAGTGCAGCGTAACACGGGCACACAGTTAGGCATTACGTGAGGGCTTAACATGGGCAAGTAGATGTGAAGCTGCTTAAGCAAATAACTTGTAACCTACGTTTTGAGCAGGAAATCAACCTGACGAGCTTGTAGTTAAACAGTAATTCTCAGTATTTTGCAATTTCTAATCAACTCTTAAAGCAACAACACTGGCAGAGCTAAATCTTTGTCAACCAGAGGAAATTGTTGTAATTCAAGTTTATGGAGAGAGGGTTTTGAGTGAAAATAGTTTGGAAAGAATGAGACAGAGTAAACTGGTCATGGTACTTTTCAGCTCTGTGTTTCCATGCTTTCTACTCAATTTGTTGGAACTTCAGGAAATGGTTTGTCTCACTAAACATGGAGCCACTTTCTCTTTGCTAAACATCTCAATTGTCTTTACTGCTTGGGTTATGATGAACATGCTTGTGATACAATAATTTTTTCCTAATGCTGGAAACTGAAGAATCAATCTCTGAAATTGACAGTCATCACATTTTGCAGAAAGCATCCAAGCTGCGATCATGTAATTAAAAGGGGTCCTGGCAATTTGAGCTCACAAACACACTGGTAAGCACATGGTTTGCATAAAGAATTTTTGTTTGCAGTTTTTGAGAGTCTGTTTCTGTAATCCTCCTGGATATTTACTGTTGTATTCATTGAAGTACAATCTCAGAATTTATAAGTCATTATGAATGATAAATTCGTATTGGAACCATAATTTAGGGAAGTTTTGTTAACACATCAGTTAACAATTTGTGAACGATTTCTGTAACCTGCTTGGATATTTTCTTTTGAATTAATTGAGTCACCCCCTATTGCACCTACTCCAATTATGTATTCAGGCAATAGTCTTCATATATATAAAAGATTACCTGATGTCTTTTACCCTTTACATCCTAACATCAGTATGCATATTCTCCATACTGTTCTCTATACATTTCCAAATGGGTTAGCAAGGAGAATTTGTTCAATAATCAAGGGTCTTCAGTTGATTATCATTTCCTTTATTCTCATGACCTTAATGTTTGATTCAGGGATGATATTGAAAGGAGAAATTAGATGCCAGTCACTCTCAGGGATGAAAGTGTTAACAACTGTACACATTTTATATGCTTCTTGCATTTGTTGGCAACAATAGTTAAGATTGTTAGGAAAGCAAACAAATAAATGAACATAAGACAGTGAAATGAGAGAAACTGTTAAACTCTGACATATGATAGAAAACACAACACAGAATAATTGAGAAGGAAAACTTGAATTGTGCTAGTTAATTTCCTCTGTTGCCCTTCATGTTTTTGATCAAATAAATTTTAATCAGTGGTATGGTTTGCTTGCAATGTGTCCAAGTACCAGTGTGGGCTTGGTTCAATTCTCAGATGTCAGCTGGTAAAAGATAGATGCTAAAAATAGATGTCCATGAGAAAAAGTACACATCATCAAAAAAATCATACTGAAGTGGTGGTGTGACTGATTTGTGATATTTAGAATGACAGAAGCAGGAAAAACACATTTGGCTTTTCCTATTCACCAATAAGTTAATTAAATTTTGGATTCTACTTTCAAACTGGGTGAGATTGACTTTATTCATATCATGCTTCTTTATGGTTTGTGTATATAGAAAGGTAATTGTTATTATCCCTTCACAGATGTTTTTGTTGCTGTCGCAGTTAACATTCATTACAAAGTTTCATTTAGCATAGAATGTTTAAAGAACTTTCTTCCTTTCTCTTCAATACTATTCACTATTTCTGTGTTGATAGCTTACTGTTTTTCCCTCTGATCCTCCTAACATTATATTTTTATTATGTGTAGAGATTGGTATTGGCTATAAAACTATAGTCAAATTAAAGTTTTGTGCACAGTCTATGCATCAAATTTATGTAATGAAATATTGTATTCTTCTCAAAAATAAATTCATCAGAATAAGAATGAGTTACCAGGCACAATATGGCTTTCATGATGATAGTTTCCAGGTTTGAAAAGTCACTGACTACTTAAATCCTCAGTTCCTTTGCCCTGACAGCCCAACCTCATTAAAACATTGCCAACAGGAGCAATTAGCAAATTAATGATATAGACTAGAAAGCCTATTCCCACAGACACCCTCCTCAATCCTGTTAGCTTATTATGGACATGGCATTTCAAATGGTGTATGTGCCACAAATTTTTATTTCCCTTACTATTTTGTGATGGTGTTTACAAGTTTTGGGAAATGGTTGATTTGAAATATAATACAAAGACTTGCCAGTAGATGGTCAAATGAAAACTATTTACATATCTACAAAATATATTATGTTTCATTTTAACATGTTGCAACAACTCCATCTTCCAGTAAATTCAATTATTTGCAAACATGAGAAAATACCATTTAAAACTTTTCAAATTATTTGATATGGCCAATAACAACATCAACTCAACTGTAAAACTAAAGAGAAAACTTGATTGATGTTTGGAATTGATTTCTGGGAAATAAAAATGAAATCCAGGTATTATCTCAAAGTAGAAGACACCCACATTATATGCAGTTACAGCAGAGGTTACTAAACTTACATTTGTCACCTATATACTCTTTAATCAACCAGTGATATCTTGTGGCTAATTTTCCCAAACTGAAATCTTAAGTCATGCTCACTAGAATATAATTTAAACTGTTGCTGACATCATACACTTCAGCTGAGGAAGACAACATTAGCTATCTTCGAAAATTTGCTCACAAAATTGGGAACAACAACAAAGGCCCTAAGCTTTTTGAAGATGCCACTGACTAGCATGTGTGTGGATTGCCTTGCAAGTTGTGAAAACATCGTCCCCAGGTTCCAGACCTCGTCCTTCCCCTCCTCCCCACTCCCTGAACTTGTCCCTTAGTCCCTTTGGAGAAACTCTTCTACAGCTAGTGTAGAGGAGTTTTATTGAAGGTTTTATTCGGTAGAATGAAGGGCTGGAAAATAAACTAACAAGAGCTCCACTTTTAGGCTTGGCTAAATGTATATATTATCAAGTAATTGTTTTCCACTGTATGGAAAGCTTTAATTTGTCATTTTGATGTTGTTCAGTTTCAATCGCCTGATCATCAGTTGAAATGTAATGCATGACAGAGTGATTAGCCAGAAAACATAAGCATGCTAAGCTGCAACACATGGCAAGCTTTCCCTTGCAACCCATACTTTACAACACCTGAACTAAAACAGTTCCTCCCCTTGACATAGCTTTTGCTACAAATTTGTTGCTTGCAAGAAGCTTGCTCGTAGATTTTAAGATTCTCCTTGTTACATTTAAGATTCTTCACGGTGTTGCGCCTAGCTATCTTAAGGATCTTGTCTCTGTCTTACCGGTCTTACGTTACCAACTACGCCGTAACAATAATGGTATATTGTTAGAAAGACCTCAGCTAAGAACGAAGAAGACCTTGGGAGATCGCGCGTTATCAATGGCTGCCCCCTTTTTATGGAACAGTCTTCCTCTGCCAATTAGACAGGAAACATCAATCGTCTCTTTTAAATGCTCTGTTAAAACATATTTATTTAAAAAGGCTTTTAGTTAGATTATTTATTTATTTATTTTTATTATTTTTATTTTTTTAACATTGTAATGTTAATATTGTAATATTGTAATTTTACCGAGTAATTTTACTGGTTTTTAATTTAGTTTTTAATAATATTGTAATGCGCTTTTGATTATTTTTATAGAAAAAGTGCAATATAAGTATTAAATATTATTATTATTATTACTATAAGAAATCACAAATTCCTGAAAAGACTGTTTTCTACCACAACTTAATCAGTAGGACTTCCAGTCTGACTAGTCCACATGAAGCCTTGTGTTATGCCTAACTTTGTGCTGTCGGTAAACTGCGCTGGGACACCACATTTGAGTAGGTGCACATCAGGTTGCTCATATGTTTACCAGGTCAAGTGCATATGATTTTGTTGCTGCAAAACCAAATTTATCTGAAACCCAGAGTCTCCTTAGCTTTGTACAGGTGCTGCACACACATTGTGCCAAAGCTTCTGTAGAACAAAAGCAATGCTACAGTGTAGGCCTGCCCCTATTGGAGTTGTTTACATATGTTAAAAGAAGCACCTTGTATGTTGGTAGTCATGTGGTCATGTAATGAATTAAATTTTCTAAGCTTAATGGTGTGCAAAAATTATCACAGACCTAGTTGGAGGTAGGGACATTTTCCTCACAAATTAGAAATCCACCAGCAGTCTCAATTTTGCAACTGAACCCCTATCTAAAACAAGTTTTAACATTCGTCAAAAGAATATATACTTCCAGACAACTTGCGTCTACCAACAAGCTCAAGGCATATAAAGTGTTTTCAGGTCAGATGGCCTTAACAATGCTTTTGACCTTTCTGCCAAAGATGATGATGTATAAACAGTATGCAGTGAAATCCTGTGCTTTGCATTGTCTTAGACTGTATCATTAGCCAATTGATTATCTTATTTCATTGATCTGAAAACTTTTTTATTTGTGTAGAATCAAATCTGTGCAGAAATTTTTCAATATTTTAAGCAGAAATTAGTGTTTGTTAAGGTCAGCAGTTTTGACCTGATGTCTCCTTTCTTTATTAACAGCAGGTCAGGTACAACTAGAATCATCCTACAATAGAAGTAGTAGGACTGCAATACTTGGTTCCTCCTTTGACTTCTCATGGACATACACTGGTGACTTGCGCAAAGTTGAATGGGGAACAAAAGATAAGGATATAACTGACTTGAATGTCACTCTTTTCATCCTTGTTAACAATGGGCGTCTCATCCCTAATGTGTCTCAGTACAATGGCCGTCGTTTTGGCAGATGGAATCAACAGTCATCTAAACAAGTCACATTTACTCTAAATCCTATAAAAGAGGTTGATAACCAGGTTTTCATCTTCAGATTTTTCCCAACAAACAAGGTGGTTCCATGGGTGCTTGATATAGTGCAATTAATTGTGAAAGGTAAGAATTTTTCTTGTGTGATAGATTGTTGTTTCATCACGAGGGGTAGTATGAAGTTTGGGAGTGGGCGAGTAATGCCATTTAATTTCAACAATACTTAAAGGAAATAACTTCAATTCACTTCACAAACAGAAAAAGAGTTGTTATGAAAAGTGATGTTGTGGCTTTGCCCTTTAGAGAGCCACAACAACAGTTTCCTCTTTAACGGTATTGGTAATAGGAAAATTTAAATGTATAAAAACATAGTCTTTAGAGCAGAGAAAGGTGTGTGATCAAGACTTTAAGAGGGTTTTTGATTTTTGATGGCTGCCTAAAAAAAAGAAAAAATAGAGCCAAAGAAACTGAGACTTACTTGCTTCTGTGAACTAATTACCAATAAGAGTATCCAGCCACATCTTCTTTAGTAACCACCTCTTTTAAGGATATGGTACAGTAGGCCTTGATAGATCTCCTTTGTTTACAAATTTGTTGAAGCACTTTTAAAGCAAAACACCATAATATATCAATAGAAAGGTTATGGAATGTGTTATCTGACTAAAATTGTTCCGTTTCAACTTGATCTAATTGCAAACTAGACAATATTTCTTTGAGCTAATTAATCAGGTTACATATCTGAGCACACTGTCGTAAATTAAACATCTGCCCAATTTCAATCTTGTGGGGCTTGGTCCTCAAAATGGTGTGGGTATTTTTCAATATTTCAATTACAGTTGAACCTGTATTAGGCAGCACCAGCACCATACTAAGCAGTCAGTTGTCAAAGTCCAGAAATTTGTTCTCCATAATTATAGTAATTTTCAACTCTTATAAGCAGTTATTGTCACCCTTGACTGACTTCTGTCAGCCTGTTCATATTGTCTTCCACCTGTGTTGAATGGTCACTTAAAGTGGGACCACTTAAATAAAACTAAGCATAATCTTTCACACAAAATTATTATCATTGAGTGAATTTTTGTACATTAAGTGGTCAGTTATGGCATAAAATGACATTTTTATCATTTCTTTACAATATCCTATCTTGGAACCTGCATTAAAGGGTCAGTGTCATGGTTGGGCATGAGGATCAAAAGACATCAATTCCAAGAACTATCTCAATTGTCTGCAATCATGCATTTTGAACTGCAAGTAAATTTACAGCTTGGAATGTATGAAAATTGAGCCAATCAGATATCAGCTGCACACATCAGAATATTTCTTTTTCTCGTTGCACTTTTGAATTTTGAAAAGCACACAGAATAATATGCTGTTTCAACAACCTTTTGAAAGGATTATTGGGCTTTTTGCGACTTTCAGTTTTCAAGATCACAACTAATTAATATTCATAGAAAATTGGGACCAGAGAAAAAAGTCCAGATAATTGAATAGTCTGGATAATCAAGGTCCGAATAATCAAGGGTTGACTGTAACCCATCAAGCCAAAAAAATTTGGATGTACAACCGTACGACCATACAAGATGCTACTTTAAACATGTGTGGTCAACTGTACCACGGGCACGCCAACGCCATAGCTTTGTTCAGTGGTCCAGTGGTCAGTGCACTGGGCTCTGAGACAGATGACCTGGGTTCTAGTCCTGGTCGGGGCAAGGCTAAATCTATATAATAAAAATAGTCGGAACTCATCAAGCTGAAAAAACAGGGTGCTACTTTAAGCATACGTGGCCAACTGTACCGTGGGCACTATCCTAGCCATTACATAATGGAAGGGCAAGGGAGAAGTTAATGCACAGGTGAAATTAGGTGCATAACTTGGATACCCTATATGTGTGTGCCAGGAGACACCAGCAGAGTGCCAAGCTTCAGTGCAGTGTAACACGGGCACATGGTTAGGCATTACATGAGGGCTTAACATGGGCAAGTAGATGTGAAGCTGCTTAAGCAAATAACTTGTAACCTGCGTTTTGAGCGGGAAATCAACCTGGCGTGCTTGTAGTTAAACAGTAATTCTCAGTATTTTGCAATTTCTCATCAACTCTTAAAGCAACAACACTGGCAGGGCTAAATCTTTGTCAACCAGAGGAAATTGTTGTAATTCAAGTTCATGGAGAGAGGGTTTTGAGTGAAAATAGTTTGGAAAGAATGAGACAGAGTAAACTGGTCATGGTACTTTTCAGCTCTGTGTTTCCATGCTTTCTACTCAATTTGTTGGAACTTCAGGAAATGGTTTGTCTCACTAAACATGGAGCCACTTTCTCTTTGCTAAACATCTCAATTGTCTTTACTGCTTGGGTTATGATGAACATGCTTGTGATACAATAATTTTTTCCTAATGCTGGAAACTGAAGAATCAATCTCTGAAATTGATAGTCATCACATTTTGCAGAAAGCATCCAAGCTGCGATCATGTAATTAAAAGGGGTCCTGGCAATTTGAGCTCACAAACACACTGGTAAGCACATGGTTAGCTTGAAAACAGATAAGAATACCCCTGGTTAGTGATCAGCAGAGTTCCCTCATGCTATATTTTGAATATTTTACCTATTGATGGGTAGTTTTAAGTTAAGGGCACTAGGAGTTAAAGAGATACTATTCTGGAAGAGTAAGAGTTCACTCACTGCATTAATTTTACCTTTCACAGCTGTTTTGGAGTAGGTTAATTATGAGAAAGCACTTTCTACAATGTTTTATCCACTTCTAACAGAGGCATTTATAAAAACTATGCTTAGGGCCCAGTGCATAGAATCCAAATGTATAAAGTTCTGAACACTGGTTGTGAAATTCTCCTATAGTGTGACTTAAATTGTTCTTGTGGGGTCACCTAAAGTACGTAGCAGTCAGCTTTTTCCTTCACACTGTTGACTGTGTTTACCTTTTTAGTGCCACTTATTTGACTGACCTTTCCTTTTCATGGTGTACTGCAAATAGTGAGGCACTGTTGTTGGTTTCTGATATTGGTTTAGTATTAAAGGGTCCCTAAGTAGCAAGAATTTCAACTTTGTTGTCTAAAACAACTGTCTTTGACCCATGATGGTGTTGAGTTTTGAAATTGTGTAGCTTGACAGGGCTGCCTGCCTTACTATTGGCACTCAGGCTACTGTGTTTCTTGGGAGTGAAGCCATTTTGTCCATATTGCACCTGTTGAGATAATGTTAAGATATGTAGCATAAGTTTGTTATAATCCTTGGTTGATGAAGAAATTAGAGAATATTGAAGCATATGTATCTTTGCAGGACAAAAGGGAAAGTTCCAGTGTCAATTTGTCTATAAAAATACTTAATATCTTTGCCCTTAAGTTAAACAGAAAATATCCCATAGGCTCATTATCAAACACTAGATAAATACTTAGAGACACTACAAAATATGATTTATTGAGAGATGCCGAGACAGTTTTATGATTAAAAAAATAGATTTGTTGGACAGGATCTATGTAAAGTAGCTACATAGATAGTAGCCTTGTTGTTGTGTTGCCAGTAATTGTTTACAAGATTGTGCTTTCATTGTTGAAAATATGAGTAACTTTACAGCACAGTTTTACTGTTGCTATTGTTCTCTTAGTATTAAATTGGAACCTCTATGGCTGTTTTAAGTTGGTTTTTCTTTAAAAGCTTGTTTGTTGTCAGTCCATTTAGATCAACAAACTTGGTGAAACAGATTTCAGATCTGTGTCTGCCTCTTAAATAAAACACTTATGGTCTGTAGCAAAGCTGTGTAATCTTGAAGAATTAGGACTATATCGACCATTACACATATTCTGTTTTCTTCTAGCTTTTCTTTTCTTCAAGAACCTTATCACCTTTGTTGATACTCTGGAGGGCTCTTTGTCTCTATGTTGTTTGGTTTCTCTCGCTTTCAGAAAATGTTCAGAAGTTCTAGATGCATGTGAAGACATAAAGCTCTAATGAGTCAATTTCAAGAAATCAACATAAACCCTTTGACAACTTTAAATACGACTTTCACTACATAAGTATGCCACCACTTTTGAAAATTCATTGTCAATCACAGAAGTTCCAGTTCTACGCAAGTAAATTTTTTAATCTGTAGCTTCCCAAATTGGGCTGTGTATTTGATCTGTTCACGGGTTTAAAATCCTTGAATAGTTGGGCTAAATTTTCTCCAATTGGGACTTAAAAATGTATATGGTTGAAAGCTTATTGTTTCATGGCAACATTTTGCCCTCACTTTCAATTGGTTTGGATCACCTCAAAAGGGTCTTTTCTTAAACTATAATGATTGAATATAGTCAAGAGTGGTCATTCCGATTATTTATTGATGTGATTACGCATTCCCAACAATTTTCTGCTAACTTGTCATTCTATCCTCGTGTACCGTATTTATCCGTGTGTAAGTCGACCTTTTATGACCGAAAAATCAGCCCAAAAAATCGCCCTCGACTTATACACGGTTCATAGACAAAGACCTTACCCAAGCAATCCAAGAAATTAGCATAAAAATTGCCTGAAGTCCGTTAGGAAAACCGAGTTTACAAAACCAGTTGAACTGTTCTAATTGTGTTCGAGTTTCGTCAGTTTTCAGCGCATTCTTCATCAACGAAAAAGTTTGAAATAATAAATTTTACGTGGCTTAAACAGAAACCTTCTGGAGCTGATTTCTATTGTTTCTTCTGATCTGTAGAACAGACATTTTTCCCTACAGCTTCGCTGCTGTTTACATGTAAACTTCAGAAAGCGCGTGGAGTTATCTTAGTTACCAGTGCTCCTCAAATTTGTAGTTTCCAAGATGGCGGTGTTTTCATCAATCGATCCTTCGAAGCTCTTCGGTGTTCCTCAGTCTACTAAATTTCCTTTCAAAAGGTTATCTGAACGCATGAAGATTTCATTTTCAAAGCGACTTAAAAAATGTGGTAAATTACTTCTCCAGTAAATCGAAGTGCTCGTATATGCTTAAACCATGAATCATGGTGATATAAACAAGTTCTACTAAACTTAACAGCACACGGTTACATTTTGCTCTGCAGTTTCTTTTTAATTCACCGCGTTTTCAATACATTCTCAGAAATAAAAGATCAAACATTTGGGAACTTTCTATCGGTTTGAATTTTTCTTTAACTACAAACGATGAAAAATTCGATTTTTGACCTTGAAAATGGGGGGTCGACTTATACACGGATAAATACGGTAATATGAAATGTAATGCAAAACGTGGTGAAAACCTTTTGAATACATCATTTTTTGCTTTAAATGACATTTATAAAATTTTCTTTCAGTTCTCCTGGTGTCTCAGTGCTTTGCACTAGACACAGCTATTCAGAACAAATTGCCAAAATCATCAGGCTCCTCACTGTAACAGAACTCGCATTGTCCAAGATGGCGGTTGTTTGTTGTGTACTGTTTATAGTTTCCTTGATGAATTTCTCATTAACCTTCCTCTTCATGCTCAACACACTTTGCACATTTTATTGAGGAGGATATAGCTTTGAACTGAATTGAGACATGTATTCCAGAAGAAGAGCTTGAAATCCCCCATCTTTTGAGTGAGCAAAGAATGATTGAAATGGAAACCACTGTGAACAATATTGCTATCTGTGTCTTTGTTGTCAGCCAACAAAGACTGCCTTGTGTTATTTAGCAATTTTTACAGCTGATCTCTCCATTTAAGGTAGCTATACTCATCTTCATATGCAATGGTGACAATAGTCAGGGATAATACACACAAGAAAAACTCTAAACATACCCCAATCTGGCATATTAGTGAAGAACTGAGAAGACAAAAACACATGTAGATTCTACTTTAAGAAAATAACATGTGCTTGAATAGAATTATCCATGGATGGTAGAGATAGAGAACAATAGAAATCCAAAACCAGTTTCAATGAAAATTTGAAAAAGTTCCTTAACTTTTTCAAACTTTTAGACGTCACAGTGCATGCTTCATCATGATGCTGTCCCTTTAAGCACTCAACCTTTATTTATCTACTAAGGGATCACTAAGCTATTCCCTTTGGGTGACCTCTTATTACATGTTTGATTGTAGTTGCTGTACAAGTTTTCTCTCAGGTTTGCTTATCAAAATTTTATCAATATCCATTTCATCGGAGGGCATTGTAGGACATCAACTTCAAAACACAGGATTCCCTTGGCCTGTTTTTAGGTTGATATCTAGGGAATCTTTAGACCAACATATCACTCCTTTGGGTGACCACGTATCAATTTATGTTAACTTTCTGAAAACTGGAGATGGCTATGCCAACAGAAACGAGGTGTCCTATGGAATCTCAGGAGACTTGTAGCAAAACATAATTTGCCCTTGGCAGACCTTTAGTTGAATTTCGCAGGTTGGTAATTTGATTTCAATATTCTTTGTAACTTAAAAGGCTTAAGCACACTGTGACAAAACTTGCTAATGGTTGCTAGTCTTTTGTAAGCAGCAAAGATTGTTTAAACCATGAGCCCTTCTCTGTTTCAGTTGGAGTTTTTTAATTGCCTGTCCTCACAAATTTCTTTAATTATTTGCGCTTAGTGGCAGGCTTCTTTTTTACTTTCATCTTGATACTTCCCTCCTTTTTATCTGCCTCCACTCACAGTCTAGTTCTAGATGCAGACATATGGCAAAGATTACCTTGTGCAACTGAAATCAGATGTTTATGCAATTATAATTCAAGAACCAGGATGTTTTATTGCAAAAGACCCCTCCTGAGCCATATAGGTTGACATCATAATCGGCAATTCACATTTTGGCGGCCCAAAAAAGTCAATTTGAAGATATGTTTCTGCAAATATCTTGAGCGTTTTAACATGTTCCTAACCTCTTCCTTGGAAACTGTGACCTTTTGGAAAAATGAGTAATTCAACTAAATTACTAGTCACCCCCAATGAGGAACCATGCTGGCATGGCATTCTATGTTGGTGCATATGGGAGGGCGAGTTGTGTGTGTTTCAAGAGCAAAATCTTAAAAATTTTACTTATAAGTATTTTGATACATTTTTGCTTGCACACCTGTAAGCAAAAGCACACATCGTAATTACTGTATGTTTAAAAACGTCCTTCACTTTCACTGTAATGAAATGTGGAACAAAAGCAAGCTGGATGAGTTCCTTCATTGTAACCGTTTTGTTTAACTTTTAGGTCCTCCTGTTGTTGAGATTATCCCTCCAGCACTGTCCACTTTAAGAGGTGTTACAGCAAGTTTTACCTGTCACGCTAAAGGTTTTCCTTTGCCAAACATTGTATGGATGAAGCAGAATGGTTCGGTTGAAAGTGAGATTTCTGTCGACAGTACCAATTTCCAAATAACCCCACATGATGGTTCGTCCCAGTTGATCGTGAAGAATACTTCAACCGCAGATTCGGGTTATTATATCTGCAAAGCTTCAAACTATGTATCTGATACTGCAAGAGCCTTCATTGGAGTTGTATGTAAGTTACATCTTAAACATGTAGAAACCCCTATGTAAGCTAAAATAGCCTCGTTAATGCAACCTTAGTCCAGAAGCTAGTACTGGAAAATTGCAGTTTTGCCCTCTTGATTACAAGAGTATTAGTTGATGACTTTGTGTCTTTAAACCCTCCTCGTAGTCAAATGGAGAACTTTTGGTTTTGTTGGGCCAATGTCTCTGCATTTCGACATTTTTATCAACTTAAATGTAAAAGCTAAGTTGTCAAATGTTCTTTCATGTACATTTTACTCTAAACTTATCGAACATATCCTTTAAAGACGAATGTAAGTTGAAAGGGAAAAAAGAAAAAGAAAATAAAAGGGAAGCCCAAAAAAATTGACATGGCCAGGGCTCGACCCTTAAACCTTCCAACTAGAGAGGAGGAGTTATATTAATTGCACAGGTAGATGAGGTGCGCAGAGCGTGCGAAGTTGAAAAGGTTTGTTTTTTTTTAAAATGACTTTTGATGCTCATTTAATACATGTACCTAGCAGGTAATTTAGTGTTAACAACTGGGTTGAAAACGTAAATTAGCCACCGTAAAGAGTAAAAAAGCTGACGTTTCGAGCGTTAGCCCTTCGTCGCTCTGACGAAGGGCTAACGCTCGAAACGTCAGCTTTTTTACTCTTTACGGTGGCTAATTTACGTTTTCAACCCAGTTGTTAACACTAAATTACCTGCTATACTCTCCCACCGACGCAGCACCACAGTTTCTTTAGAAACTTACCCCTTAATACATGTACCTATTCTATTGATTTTTGTCTTTGTACAAACTCTGTTCTAACCAAGGCCCTTTTTTGTCACAATTTTGGCATCGATAAGAGCTATCCAGAAACCCCTCTACATTTTACACCACATTGCTTTTTTTTACCGCAATACTTTACATCTATATGTTAATGGGCACATGCAGTCATCGACTGCCTTTTATATTACTCATCTGACTAGTCACAAAGTGAGGTTACATAGCTTAACTGCGAATGGCAGCAGTCGCATAGGCCCGTCAAAACTTATTTACGGTCGACTGCCTTTTACTTTCTTTTTTCACATATTAAAGATAACTGTTGAAGTATCCTTGCAAAATTTTACGATTGGAAGATGTCCCGTTTCCGAAATATACGCGATTGAAGTTTCGTTTCGAAGGAAGAATTTCGCGGCAAAATAGAGATATGGTGCTGGAGTGGACGTGCTTGCGGTCCATATGGTTTGTCCTTTGGCGACATTTCTGATCCATCCATTAATATGAAACCTTTCGATAATGAAATTTGAAGCGCTTCTCGCAATGGGAAAGAGCTCTGGCTGGCTTGTTTTGAAAATTTCAAGAAGCGGGTATATAAATAAAGTAATGAATAAAGTTTTTTTGTTAAATCCTCCTTAAAGATACGACGCTATAAAGACACTGTGTAACAGGGAATGTTTTTTCTTGTTTTCGCTGGAAAAGGTAACGTAGTATGCTTCCCTTTCTTCTTGGCCGACTCACTACTTGCAATTTAACCTTGAATCTCACCGGTGCGATTAATTTGGGCTCGCCTAAAACTGTGGTGCGCCCTATGATGACAAATACCATTGATTTTTTCTAAGAAGAAAAAGGCTACCGAAGTCTAATTTGGCTAAAACGCCTAAAGCCCCCTAGTAGTTTATCGATATCTCTTGAGGTCCGTAGAATTGTAGCATTATCTCGACGCAAGTCCGTAACCGAGAACTTCGTGCAGTCTTGTTGACCAGTCTTTCAGATCGCTTCATCCAGCCATAATTATGTATAATTCTTTCTTTGATGAATCTACTGCACCTTACTAGCTCAATAAATATTTATGCTCCCTCTAAATTATGAATTTGTATGATATCGTGTCTCAAAGCTGTCAAGTAAGCAAGTCTCAAACAAAGGAGCTTTACTGGCGTTCGGCTGTCAACATGCAGTGGTTCTGGCCATCGAGGTGTCGTTACTAAGCCATAGCGTGAGCCGCCCTCTGATGGGTTTAGTGGGAAAAATGGACTTACAAAAATGGTCAACAAAGCCGTAATTGGGCGAAGACTTTGCTTTTTTAACCGCAGAAAATAGAAGCCACAGAAATCATAGCTGCCGTGAATACGACGAGAAAACGATGAATTTTCTTAATATTAAGATTGATTATAGGTCAAAAGAAGAAGAAAATCTTATCAAAGGACCTTACGTTCATCAACTTTACATCTGAACGATGCATCGTCCAGGTTTGAAATTTGGCAGGGCAAAACTGCAAGGGAAAGGAAACTTTTAGCCGCAGTCCGCTCTATAGAATGGAACGGTCCTCAAACAAAGTCATTTTACATTTTAGGTTGTGGAAAATTTTATAACTTCCACCATAAAACAGTTTAAAATGGAAAATGAGAGAAAGCACTGCGGGAAAACTCGCGTTTTTACTTTTACTAACTGTGTTCCAAATCCTACGGAAAAGTACCTTACTAGCTATATCAAATTAAGCCTTCTAAAAAACCGGTCTCAAATTACATGCTTTAATAAAAAAACAGGGATCGCGTTTTTCCTTGAGAACCAACTGAAAATTCGACAAATAAGTATATAAAATACTTCTACATAGTAGGTATGAATCAAATTGTATTTAACTATAGTGAACGGAAAAAGAAATGGCCTAACTCTCACAAAATCTGCCTAATTCTGCCGCTTTCACCGCCATGTAGAATATAACGCTACCACAGTGCAACGCAATCAGAGTGTGCACCCCTCTTACTCATGTCCACAGGTGCTCTCATGTACATAGGTGTACTTGTGTCCTTAGTAGCTTTTGTGTCCACAGAGGTCCTTGTGTCCAAAGGTACACCCGTGTTCATAAGTGCACTCTTGTCCATAGTTACATTTGTGTGTTTAGGTGCATTTGTGTCCTGAGATGTATTTGTGTCCTTAGGTCCACTTGTGTCCACAGACACACCCGTGTCCACAGATGCACCCTTGTCCTTATGTGCACTCTTGTGCACTCAAGTGCACCCATGTCCATGGGTGCACTTGAGTCCAGTGGTGCACCTTTGTCCACAGGTTCACTCATCTCCGTAGATGCACTCCCGCCCGTAGGTGCACTCGTGTCCATCTTTGTATCTGGATGAGCATCTGTACGCAGATGCGCATCTGAACGTAGATTGCTATTTTATTGTAAGAAATCCTAAAAATTTTGTGTGTATTTGAAAGAAAAGTGAAGTACATCAAGAGGTACCTCTAGGCAAAATGTGAGGGATGATCTGCGAAAAAACGTTTTTGAAAGAGGTTTCTTTGCTCTTTTTCAAGATCCAGCTTCGTATGAGGATCCTGATGTGTGTCCCACAAGTTTTGATGCAACCATTGATGAGACTGTCCTAATGTGCTGTCCTGTCCAGGGGTTTCCACCTCCTCAAGTTAGCTGGGAACAGCCTAATGGAACTCTGCTTGAAACAGGAAGCACTATTTTGCGTGTCACAGTCAAGACTGAGAATGACTTTGGACGCTACAGGTGCTTTGCAAGGAGTCTGGAAAAGAATGCCCTAACAGCCAACATCACCATTCGTAAGAGAAGTAAGTACAAACTTAAGATTTAGTGAAATGTGCATCGCCTCCCCTTAGGGAGACATGAATACTAGAGGAAAATCATCTAGAAGTTTGATTGCAATTTCTCTGTCAAGGCGTTGACACCTTCGGCTAGTTCGTGTATTTCAAACAATATCTTAAGATTCTGTTCCCATTCATGTACTCGCTGATCAATACACGACTTTCGTAACATTATTCAATTCCTCGTGGCTCAATTTCAGTTTTGTCTTGAGCTTAGGAATGAGTTCCTATTTGATTAGATCTCATAAGCAGTTTTTGGGCATCCTTCACGTTTGGTTCTTCCCTTTATCAGTGATCCATTAGTTTAGAGCAGATAGACGAATTGAATTAGAGCAGATAGACGCCGTTTCTTTATTTCAGTCTTTTTTCAATATTTTTTTTTTGCAAAAGAAAAAGCATGCCTGAAATTGTTTGCGTTCGACGCAGAAGGACGCAGTTCATAATCTTGGGTGTCCCGTGCTTTCAAGAGTGACTTTTTTTAGATTTTTTCGTCGACCGTCTGCAGTTTCTACGCCGTTTTGAATGACGTCATACATTATATGCGCAGACTACCAAGGACAACAATAGATGAGTTGACAACTTTAAGAGACAGAAGAGAGGACCAAAGGGACAACAATGCACGAGTCTCTTGCACCACCAACGCTTTGATTCTTTCTCAGTAACAGTGGGTTTTGTGTTTATTTAATTTTAGGGACACCTTCTGCTTACGTCTCTCCACCACCATTTCCACACCAATAATTCTATGGTAAAGAACAAACCACATCCATCTACCTTACTTGACAGCCCGAACATCCCGATTATTTGTTGCCACTCTACCTGAAAACATGCATTAGTACCCAAACAATAAAGGAAATAAGGCACTTTCAAATTATCATAATGCTTCCTTGAACATTTTTTACACGCATTATTTTCCATTTCTCCCCAGACGACTAGTGGGGCTCTTTCAAAGTGCCTTGTTACGTTACAATCTAACCAACAGAGAGAACACGATTCTTCTACTTTATTAAATATGAAGTGGAGTTTTCTTTTTTTTTAGGAGCGACTCCAATTGACAATACGATAAATATCCTCAGTAACATACTTAAGCCCACCACGGTCTATATCTTAGCACACCCCAGACACAAACTCGCAGTTTTTCCAAAGTACCTTGAAATGAACAAACTCTAAAGTAGCTTTCTCTCGGTATAGCTTTTCATACAGTCGGTCACTCCTAACAGCAGCAATAAACTTTTACTTCACGAATGAGTCCTTTTATTAATTTACAAAGTATTCTAGAACATTCGGGAAGCTTACAACACAACTATTTTGGTATTAGTACATCATAAATACGTGACCTATTACAACGTTCTAGAAAGTTCCTTGTTATGCAAGTCGGCATGACTAACCATTCCAGAAATTTCTAAATATTTTAGAGATATTGGTGTTATTGCGGCCGGAGCATCCGCGTAGCCAGCACGCATATTCTCGACGCATTTCCCCATTTTATGTATTCTTTGTTCGTTTTTTCGTATAACGAAACAGCCTCCTAGGAGTAGCCTTGTGTAAGAGCCATCAACTTGCTTTTATTTAGACCTGGAACTCATCCCTTTCAGCGTACGAGCGTAAGGATTATCAATGTAAAGAGTCGAATTTGCCGGGTTTTTTTTTTAACTCTGCATTTAGCCACTAGTCAACAATATAGTTATCGTACAATATATCTGCAACAGAGTCCGTGAAATAGTAAGCAATAGCCTGTATTTGAGAAAAATGTATTTTCTCGGGCAAGCATCCTAGTAGATGGATCTCTGAAGTTGATACGAAATCATAAATGTTTGCTGAGTCACGCCGTGGAGAGTCGTCAAGCTCAGTTATGAGTTATTGATATTCTCATCCGAAAGTCCGCACTAATGACAGTTATGAGAACTTTAAGAAGTTCTTTAACTATTTTACCTTGGACAACTGAAAAACCGTTCAAATACTTGATTCCTGAATAAATACATGCAAACTGCAGTGTTCACACTCCCGCTATTGGAAACTGTTAAACGGATTAGGAAACTACGTCGCTTAATGCACGAAAGCCGGGCACGGTGTTAAGTAGACTGATTACCCAGCATTTAGTCTCGGCAGTCTTTTTGACAGTATTAGACGTTTATTTCTTAGTGTTCTGTGATTCCAGAATTATGCTGGCTGTCTAGTTGACGAAATACCTCCTCTTGGGCGAACTATAAGATCGCTATATTCTTCACGCTTAAAAGAGTTTGAACCAAGAACTTTTTCACCAGCCCAGAGTAAGTCATCCACTTCAAAACCAAACTGATTTTCAGAATCGCTAACATTGAATGTACTCGTTATTTTCGTATGAGGCGATTATCTCTGATCACAAAGAACTCAGGCTGTTTGAGACACTGCTTAGCAGCCTGATCACAAGAACCTTCCGATTTTTTCACTACCTTTTGGTTGTATCATTTATACACGTAATGGTCTTGGTCACCATATCATTGTATTAGTTACCTTTATTCCATTTTGTTAGCGCTGATTTTACTACATTCCTTAAATCTTCTTACTCGTTTTGATTATTTGTCTATGTATTTCAACAGAATATATGAACTTTAGATTGCTGTTGATCACGATTTTCTACACACCTCCTACCCCTACATCGCTTTGCATTTTCAGTTTGCCATGACGTCAAAACACGTTTCATAACGTTTATCTTCCTCGTTAGTTTCAGAAACTTACGAAATTGACAAGAAGATTATTCTGACAGATGGCGACAAACTTGCTTGGGAAAAAGTACCAGGAGCAAGTTACTATCTCCTCATATTATCCGAGACTGACTTCTTGAAGGAGAATTCTCTTCTTGGTTGGAATACCAGTACTTCTGTGGAGATTCCTTACAGCAGTTTAACCTTTAAGAGTAATATCAAAGAGAGACCACGTGAAGTAGATGCCAAAGTCGAAGTCTGGGCTTTCGGCAACTCAAGAATTATTGGGAATGGAACGCGCTATACTAATGTGGGTATGTATGAAAGCTTCACCAGTTTTTTATCAAAAAGGAAAATATCATCTCTGTTTTACCGGGGAAAAAAATTATGTACATACTTAACCTCGATCAACTATTGCTGCGGATGTCTGGGAGTTTACAAATGTCAACTGCACTTCGTGTTAGAGGTGTGCAGTGATTTTCCTGTGTCAGCTTTTCTCGGGCGGGCGGTAATCGTTAATCATCCTGAGGGTGATTCGTGTTGCGTGTATATCTATTTGTTAGTAAGTCATAGAGGCAATAATAATATCATATTTGATAATAATATCAAAATAAACCCTTCATCAGCGGAGATTGAAGCGGAAATAGCCTGCAGAGCAGGCGTAGTTTTGGCGAGCGACTAATCCGTGTTTTCCTAACGAAAATTATGGTGGCCATCTTTGATTTTAATGGCAGTGGAAGGCTGGAGAGAGAAAAAATTTGTACCAAGGAGGCGGTCGACGATCAAAAATAAGGAGAGGGTTCGGGGTGACGGCAACCCCATAGTTCCACAGCAAGGGAGATGAAGAAAAATTAACAGGACACAATTCTGCTGTTGAAGCGAATACTTCTCGAAGCGGGAACCTCTTCCGTGGTGAAAATCAGCCTCTCGTTCCAAAGATGGAATGTCACCATCATCACTCGGGGAATCGTACTCTAATATTCTATCTCCCTCTTCGTCTTGTTTCACGCTGTTTTCTTGTTGCTCCTCAATGTTATAGCTTTCGAGGCTGGCTGGTTTGTCCGGCTAAATTTCTCTTTGATAGAGGTACAACGGGGAAGTTCCAGCTCTTGCCATCGTTGTTTCCTGTCTGATAGAGCACTGACGCACTGCTGCAACAAATGTTTACGCCCAGTCCCTCATCTTCTGTATGCTCTGTGGTGCTATCAGCACAGGTGGTAACGGCTGAATTACTGGTATGGCCGACAGAATCTTGGCATCTTCAGGCACAGGATACCAAGAATTTGGATTTGTGAAAAAGTACGCTGCCGAATGGGTTGCCCTCTTTAAGCCTTCTTTGGCTGCATTTCTTAAGTTTCTTGGGTAATTAACACCGTCAAAAGTTTATCTTTGTGATGCAAAAAGATAAACTGAACATTCTTCGCGTCTAGTGTCATGCAACTCAGCAGGTTAAAAGCCTCATTTAGGTATAATTCTGAGAATTGCTGTTGGTAGGGCTTCAAAGCCGTTAAGCATTTCAACTGACACAACAGTCTCAGATGCCTCGTTACCCTGTAGGTCATTGAGGACTTCTGGTAAATTGGCAACTTCGCTTCTGATATAATTTTCATTCCCGCGCAATAACTGAAGAGTGTCGCTGACGGGCCCGACTGCTGCCTGTTCGCTTGGTGCTTTTTTATGAATTGAGAATATCAATTTCTTAATAAATTCTCGTGAACGGAAATCCCGGTTCTCGGTTCTTTTAAATGATTATTTCCCGAATCCCTTCCTCAAAATCGCCCTTTCCCGTGTCCCGTTCATAATAGAAATCCCGCATCTTGCTCCCTCCTCGCTTAAAATTCCCGGATCCCGGCCTTTAAGTAAGCCCAATCTCGGATCCTGAAAACCTATTGGGGACCATCTGATATTTCAGGTGTTGGTTCTTATGAAAGAAATGATGACTGGAAACCTTCGAGCGTAGTTGTCGTCTGTCTGCTTCAACGTATTGTTTATGGTCAACTGGAATAAGCATCTTCGTTCGGTAACGGTAGCAACGCTCACGGATTGTCATTTAGAGGATATAGAGTGCGGCAAATTTCAACTCGTATTTGCGTTAGCAGAGAACGATTAAGTGAAGCCATTTTTTCCGTTGATGAAAAAACAGCCACACGGTTTCACCAAAGTGTACAGGTTTGCATCAAACAAAATATGGCGGGTAAACCGTCGAGTGGGGTTGTTTGGTTCTTCAAAATATCGTTTACGATCGAATGGAAGAAAAAAGAAAACTTGTTAAATAGATAACGGCAGCAGTACTCAAGGATTTTCGTTTCAGAAATAGAGCGCAGCAAATATTAGCTCATATTTGTGATCGCGGAGGAGGTCTTGTCGAAGCCATTTCTTTACTGGCTGAAAAAGAAACTGCCTCGCCGTTTCACTCATCGGCTCTACGTGTGTTTGTTTTCGTCGGAAGACAGTGCTTCCGGTTTTTAATTTAACACGTTTTGATTGGTTACCTAATCATTTCCATAAATGTAGTGACGCGCAACTAATCAGGGGGTGTTTTGCTTTGCAACAGCCTCTTCGCGCAAGCTTCTTCTTGCCCTTCTCCCGCCCCCTACCCGCACCGGCCACTCTAACTCTAAATCTAACATGGACGGTCGGATAAACGATCGCAATCTTACGACGTTAGCTCGCATCCATACGACGCCAGCACTACAGGGTAAAGCAGAAATTGATGTCAATATTCACTCACTCAAGAACAAATTTGAACTGAATGTATGAGTTGGGCGCCACTATAACTTGATCCAGAGTGAAAAAAATTACGTTTTAAGTTTCAACTCGATGAAACTGCGTTTGTAGAGGGAAGCAGTGACTAGTGTGACGACAAGTTTGGACTGTACTGAGACGGAAGGGAACGGAATGTACGATACTGTTCTACCAAATTGGGGGACTAACTCTGAGCATTCGCTTGACTAACGGAAGGGCTGAAATCAGTCACTAAAATCTTTATAACGGGGATCTGCGGCAACTGGACTTTAAGCAATCCAGGACGGGCTGCGTAACGCAGTTTCCCCCAACGCTAGTTGGTTCGTGTTATATGATTGACATATGCAAGTGTGTCGAAAGTTACTCGTGCGATTCGTGTTCTTTTGTCGATACTGGGTATCCTTTCACGGCAGTTTTGGTTGTGGAAAGATTTCACCTAAGTTAAAGTGCACTTGTTTCAACGAATGTTTTCAGTAACAAATTTTTGCCCATTTATTAATAACTTAGTCAAGAAAACAACACCCGAGGTCTTGACCTCGGACGTTTCCTCCATTTTCTACATCATTTGCCTTTCCTTCAAGCATATTGTTTTGTGGGAAACCGTCTTGCCGCCTACTTCTGCGTATATGATATTCTCTTAGATCTCGAAAGGTAATCGCATAGTCTGCGTTATGAAGGATTTAAAACGCTGTGCATGGACTAGAACAAAATCTCTCAGGGACTACTACTTCAGTTGTTAATTGTTTTGTCTTTTTTCAATCTATACATGGGAGCCACTGTAATCTGGTTTTATTTGCCCAGCAGACTAAAGAAGCTTTTTTTAATTTTTTTTTCTTCGGAGAACGGGAATGTATATTTACTAGATTTCTTTCTTCTTCCGCAGTAATCCGTGCAGGTGCAACAACTTCTACAGTTTCCTTGATGACACTCTTGTTATCGTTTGTGACTTACAACCTACAATAATCGGTAAGTCTATTTTCTTTTACTTTTAAGTAAATTCTACCGTTGCCATTCTTTTTCCGCAATTTTGGAGGATTTTATTCATGGTGTTCTTTCTTTGATGTTCCCTATGTTTTTGCGTCTTGGATTTTGTCGCGCATAAAGATGGTATAAAGTTTAGTCTGAAAAACTTGGACTCCTATAAGTTGTGTAAAGATAGCCAGAAGTAGTCTCATATTGCACATTTTACTTGATATTACAACTGATATTTACAGGGTCCATTAAGAGTCTATTTTCTACATTTCTGAGCCCATATCTTATGAGATCCTTAAAAAAAAAAAAGACTCCTCACGAAACAAGCTGTATTTATTAAGAAAAAAAGAAATTCTTTTAAATTTGCGGTAAAGGTCATTTCGAAACGGGGAAAGCGAATTTACAATGGTTAAGCAAAATCCAAAAATTCATCGGGAAAAACAGAAGGAAAAGTGGGCAAAGCAAGCTAGAGAAAAAGAAACACTTACCTTTACGATTTCTTCGGCTCGGGCTCGGGCTCTCTCGCGCCTTTTCTCTTTTTGGCCGTGTGATGAAGACTCGTCTTTCTCAACGTCTTGCGAAATATGTTATAAATTCCCTTTTGTTGTGCAGTGCAAGACGTGATTTAAACAAAATATGCAAATCGAAATCCCGGATGAAATCGCAGACGAAAGCCTGTAGAAACGTCAGCACTCTGCTGGAGGCCTTTCCAATTATGACACAGGTTTCCAAAACATTTCAGCCAGATCTCGCGTTCTTTTTAATATTTTACAGTTTTTCGCGGCAAATTAAACATAACTGCTTTCTTTAACTAAAGAGTGAAAAAACGAAATTTTGACAACCTTGGTAACCTTGGTAACCTTGGTAACCTTGATGTATCGACTTCCCGCAATTCTAGTTTAGCTTTAGTTAGTTAGGTTATGTGTTTATTGAAAAAAAGTGCAACTTGCAGCTGGAGGGCTAACTTGCGTGTACACAAAATAATAATGTTAAATAAAATTAATAAATATATATAAATTGAATAGTATTGAAAACGTGAATTACAAAATTGGATTTAATCTATGTGATCTAAATATGTGTTATAAAAAAGGGCATCATATCTCTTAGTCTACTGGAAAATATATTTCATAATTTATGTATCAGGATTCGTTATAAACTCTAACTGAAGACGGTACATGCTTGGGGTAGCTTCTGTTCTTTATACGATGCATTGAGTTGGTGCGTGATAGGAAGTGTGAGAACTTCAGCGTAGTCTCTCAGGGTCCAATTGCCAATGCCATCAGGGCCTAGTGCTTTAGACGGGTTGAGGTCTTTTTAACTTCTTTAACATAGTCAGTGTCAGCCAAGTTGGTGTTAAGATTTGGGTGCTCATGGATTTCATCGAGAAGGAAAACGTTTGATGTATCCAGTGGATTGTAGGCTTTCATTGATTCGATCAGACTGTTGTCAATGAAATCTGCAAAGTCTTTAGGTGACAGATCTTAGGTGTTGTCTATAAATTCTTTACGAAAGGACGTGCGTGAGCTGATCACGCTTTACACCACCTTTAGATATTAACATAGATTATTAAAATCGAAGTCGAGCTACCACAGAACAAGAATAATTTTCAAGCTGATACAATCAGAGCCCTTTTTCATCGGTTCTCGCCCATGTTAAAGAACTGGCTCTTGCTGATGTACAAGTTACGCTTTCTCAAATTTATCACCATCGCATGTAGTAGGCGCCTCTTAAACTGCGGATAAGGAGCAGTTGCCCGACTGGAAAATGGACTGCTTAAACTCAGAGCATAGGCCTGATTCGGCCTGAGCCAGTTTGTTCAGATTGAGAACTGATCAGTTCCAGTTATTGATCACACGGTCCGTTTGGCCATTACTGACCACAATTAATGGAAGTAATTACTTTTTTCAAAGACTTAGTCTGGGATAGTGATTTACAACTTACATAGAGTTTCTACTTATTTATGGCGTTAACGTAGCCTACCACCGTACAAAATGACCCAACTTTTACTTTTAGCTATATAAACTCCCTTTGCTAACCATTATTCTAAGGTTACACAGTTAACGTTAAGAGAACAACCCAAACGCTAACTGATCTACTTGTCGAGGCCCAGTTGTTCGAAGTCCGATTGGCACTAACCCAGGGTTAAATTTTAATCCGTGTTTCGTCATTTACATTCTTAAAAGCCGGCCCAAATTACTACTTACAACAGTAAGGTTGGAAACATGTTTGGGGTGAAAGATTAGGGTGAAGCCTCTCGCCTCATTGATACATGCATCCGTGAGTTCCTTGTGTCAGACAAGGCCAAGAAAAATTTTAGGCCCTCTAAATCATCCAATCCTGTCATGGCTCACCCTCTGCAAAATCTCACGATTTTGGATTCTGCCGCCTCAATTTTTCAAGTAAAGACGAATGAGGCCTCCTATATTTTATTTTGTGATTATTTTAAACCTTATTCTTTTTTTTTTTTTTCTTTCAGTAGGTGAGAGGGAAAGGAATTCCTTTCAAGAGTCGCTCAAAGGTGTTGAAAAATATAATCTCAAACCAAACGTTTTGCGTTATTGATTTAAAATATTATGTCAACTTATGTATTAATAAGTCTTTTTTTTTAACGTAAAGCGAGTGAAACTAACAGGGCTCGAAATTAAAGCTCGCAAACTGGCAAAATGCGAGTGATTTTGTTAATCTGCGAGTGAGAAAAATTTCCACTAGCAAACGTTTGTTAGTTAGAATCATCCATGTCTCCCAAACATGCAGTAGAGAGGTGGTGGTTGTCAGGACAACGACAAAGGAGACCAAACATTTACCACCTTTTTTATAAAACTTTTCAGCTCATTAATAGCCTGTGCGAAATATCAATTCTAATCTTTATATCAGATATGGTCATTGACATTTCAAAAGGAAATAATTTGCTAGTGGTTTCACCAGTTTGCTAGTGGAAAAAAATCTTACCAGCAAAACTTTGCTAGTCGACCAAAAAGTTAACTTCGAGCCCTGACTAATAGTGCGAATGCAAATATGCCGAACTACTCGGTGGGCCCGGGTTGAGTTGCACGAACGCAAGGCAAATCAGGCCCCGCGATTTTTTTCCCAAGTTGCGGCTCGAGTAGTCCGGCATAATTGCTTTTCGTTAGTGTCAAAAATAGGTGTCAAAAGTAAATGCATTAGGATTTTTATTAATGTGAATTGTTAGCTTCCATTTAGTGAAACGCGACTTAAGTAACCACTTCCAGTTTATCATTTTATAAGGTTGAGACCATATTATGGTTATAATAATTAACTGTTTTCTGCTCCGAGGGATCACCACCTTATCGTGGTGGGGCAGTTTGCATGTCTCAATGACCCTTAGAGCTATGTCAGCTGGAGTCTCGCACTCCTGGTAGGGTCACCCTTGCCGAACAGGTCGAAGGGTAGAGACTAGACGAAGAGTGATTCGCTGGTTCCACAACGACCCTACGGCGTAGAGTTAACGGGGGGTTGGGCGGACAATGTGACGGTCTTATGCACCTACTGGCGCAACGAGCGATGATGGTGATTTCGCAGTTGGTATTAAAAGAGCTCTTTTTTCGAAAATCTAATTTTAAGTGTTAAGCCAGAACCCTCTGTCATAGTAAAGTGGATAGTCAATCAATATAAGTGATGTATTTCATACCTTTTCGCTGTAGGTGGTAATTTAGGCTTAAATGAGGCTTTGAGTTAAGGAGATAATGAGTTAAAGCTTAGAATATTACTTCTAGATAGTAACTTTTTGCCTTGGTTAACTTTGGATCATGAAAGTTAAAGGATATTAATGATTATTTGTAAAGGCTTTTTGGGTGTAAACCCTTATATATTGAAACTTCTCGATGTTTTTTTCAAGAAAATTTAATTGATTTGGGGTTCAATCTAGTAGAGGCTTTCCCGTATTAAAAATAAAACTTAAATCTTAATGAAGGTGTTTGTTTTGTCTTAACCGTTTGACAGATTGCAGAATATTACTAGGAGTTAATTTTCAAGAACTTTGCGAGAACGAAACCTGAGCGCTTTCTATTTATCTTCTGATCAGGAGGAGTAAGACCATTTCCAGCAACGCGCTTGAAATTGCCGAAATTACTATTGATGTTCACTACCACCTAAACAGTAATTTCTTTCTTTGTGAATATTTCATTTCCATCAGGTTGGTACCAGGTGAGTGTCGGCGTAGGAACACCATCAGATTGACATTTTAGTGTCACTGTCTGACCAACCCATAACGTAAGAGATGAAGCGGTGGCCATCTACAATTTTGGCGGGTCTAAGAATGAATAGGCATAAAGTCACAAATAATCAAAAAGTGGCGGCACAGTTTAAGTTTATTTGAATAATTTCACACATATCGCTCTTCCTATTTGTCCAACCTTTACGCACGTTGTTTAGATAAACGCAGGCTGCATTATTAAGGAAACGACAATAGCTATTACCTTCCTATCCCGAGGCCAGCAGCTAACCTGACCTGAGCCTCTTCACCAGACTTACTTAGTATAAATATCAAACTTAATTAATCTACACTATTGCATTTATGTTTTATTTCGCTTAAAGCAACTTCGGAAAAATTATTTGGAGCTATTCCCAGGATAACGGGCCCAACTTTGTATTAGAGTCAAAGGATCATTGTGATAGATGGTACTCGTAGTTCATCAAGCTTTAGTTACTCTTCCCTAGAAGCAATTTGATTAAAAATTCAGCACAATTGCTTAGAACTTTTTGGCAATTTGTCCCCTAAAGAGCTGATGTAGTGAGTTTAATTCAAAGCTCCTCCCATCATGTAGCAGCTAATAAACTAGCAATAAAATTAGTTGCATCATAATTTTGAGACGACTAGATTCACTTCACAACAAGACCTTATCCCAAAAAAAACAGACCATTCCCACAAATTGTTCAACGGGATTCACCTTAAAGTTTAGCATAATGTGAAAACTGTTTGTTTGCCATGATGGGAAGAAAGTTTTTGAGTACTCCGGCTGTAGCTGATGTAAGTTTTAGAAAAAACCACGATTGACAAAATGGTATCTCGAGCACCCAGCACAAGCGTTTAGTCAGGAAAAATTAGAGAAGAGTGAAAAAACAATTATCAAAACACTGGCAGGTGTAATTGTAAAAAATTAGTTAAGTTCTGCGGAATCAAGACAAGGACTGCTTTGCGTAAACCTCAAAGGTGAACAGAGGTGAGTTAAATAAACGGTGGAAAGGATTGAAGACTGTGCTTTTCCTGTTTCTTAAAACATTTCATTTCTCACTATCGGCATGTCTTGAGCACTGCTTAGGTGTCACAAAATTTTGAGGTGCAACTACGCCGTCTCTTTCAAAAAAATTCCACTGTGTCAACCAACACAAACGTTCTGTGGCTAATGTTATGTTTGCAACCAATCGATACTTTAAATCTCTTTTCGTTGTTTGATTTTTTCCGAGGCATTAATAACTATCCTAACATTGTGAGCATTATGGTAGAATCTTTGTATTAAAGTGGGATAAAGGACTAATGCACGAGGGTTGACAAACCGACATGCAAGTGAATACATGATTCCATACTGGGTCTGGAGAGACCACGCAGAGATGTTCACGCCACTAATCGCCAAAATTTGGAAACTATCATTGCTGCCAGAGTTGGTCATCGTCTTGGAAACGAGCGAATATCACCCCTCTACCCAAAGTGGAATTACTAAAATATAAAGGAGACTATCGCGACATTAGCGTTACTCCTGTTATAGCCAGGGTGTTTGAGAAAACAATCTTTCGCAGCTATGCTCAGGAGGCTATAGAATAACATCTTTCTCCCACGCAGTTTCCTTACAGGAAGGGTGGCAATTGTACCAGTGCTCTTTCGGCCACACAACACAGGATAAACAGCTACTTGGACAATCCGGACAGTAAAGAAGTACCAGTTTTTACAATGGATTTCAGCAAAGCTTTTGACTCTGTTAAAAACGATCTGCTTGCAGTTAAACTGAAAAAACTTCCTTTAAATCCCCACATAGTTAACTGATACTTAAGGTTCTTAAAAGGCAGAAGGCAAAGAACTTTTTGAAATGATATCTCTTGTGACTGGAGAGATCGATGTAAACAAAGGAACTACTCAAGGGAGTATCAGGGGGCCATATCTTTTTAATGTTTTTCTTAATGACCTTGAAATCACCCTGGATTACTTGAACGTGCTGTACAAGTACGCTGATGACTCGAGTATAGTTGCTCCAGTGTGGAAAACCGGAGACAGCTCTAGCGAAACAATAACACAGTTCTTTGACTGGACAGAACGCAGTGAAATGTTGTGCTATCCTATCAAATGTAGAGAGCTCACTATTCCCAAGAAAGGATACCTGGAATATTGTAACGACAGGATTTTTAGTTATCAAGTTTGTATGCTGGCGCTAAAAAATTGCATAAAATTCAACGTAGAAACTGCGAGATCTTGCTTAGTTCAGCAAGCGTAAATGATACCAGTCTCAATACATTCAGCCGTAAACAGTTGTTATTAGATCATATCTGTAATTAGTGTTACCGTAATTTCCGGTCGATTACCCGCGGGTAATCTGTTGATTTTGCATTAAATCCGCGCCACTGCGGGTAATAGGGAGGTGCGGGTTATGTGACAATTTTAAATTCTTCTGGAAGTTGAATTGAAAAAATTTCTCACCTACCTGCGTTTCCACCTCTCAAATGAATTTTATTGTATCAAAAGTGCCACAAAGCGGCACGAAAACATGATGCCAACTCGAGTTTATTTCACGCATAATTAGTTGCGTGACAAACAAATTTTTATCGGCACGCGTGAAAACAAAACCTTGATGGTGACAAAAATAATCCAAGGATATCCGGCGCATCAGTAACAAATTTCCAGTTTTCACTAGCTTGAGCTAAAGAGAATTTTCCCGTTTTAAGGGACTTGTTAGGCCCAGTAGAACAGGATATATCGATTTTTTTGAGAAATTGCCGACAGTAATTTTAAATCCCAAATGCATCACCAGAATGTTGAAAATAATAGGTGCGAAACTTAACTAATGTAAAGGCTGTAAAAGTTTCATCCATCAAGAATGGTTTTAGAAAAGCAGGAATTGCAAGTGGCACCGACGATGATGCATCTCAGACATCCGACATCAGTGACGATGAACAAATAACATCTACCGCAATTCTGGATCCTGTACTCGATGCGCAGTTAATGGACTTATTTAATAGTGACACTGAGGATGAAGATTTTAATGGATTTTGAACTGAACTTACTTTATCATTCAAGTTTTTAACACTCGCCCTGTATAATTTTACTGTTCAATTTTCACTGTATAATTTTATCAATAAAGTATAAGCTAATATTGACACAGAATTGTGCACATGTCTGAATCGAAAGACTGAAATGTATCGCCTTAATGTCACGTTTTCGCCACCGAAAAAGTTGAATAACAACGTGCGGGTTATCCACCGGTGCGGGTAATCCGTTGACTTTTTTTTTCGCCGTATGCAATAATCGGCCGGTGCGGGTAATCGGCCGTGCGGGTAATCGACCGGAAATTACGGTAAACTGTAACCGTCACCTGTCATGATCTTTGTGTAGTTATTATCCACCTGAGCTATTTGATAGTAATTAATCTTGTAAGAGGGGAAATTCCTACTTAACCAATCGTTGTAGTAGATTACGTGATCCTTTTGATAATTCATAGCATTACCTAATCTTTTCTACCTTAGGCTTAAATGGAGCTTTCTTTGGGAGTATCGGGGGTCGGAAAATAGTGAAAAAGGAAACCAGTCAGCTTAGTGGTGCTTACAGAATAAATCTACGTTGGAGCTAACTTTGTTGTCGTTAATCATTGTCTCAAGGATAGTCAACAGCCGTAATAGATCCCGACCTTCCCGCAGCCAGCGAGTGCCCCCAGGAAAGCCTTTCTCAGAAGAAGTTTATCGAGTTGTTCCCCGCCCGTCCGTTATTTGTGAAGGCAAAAGCCTGTTTTCACAATATTTCCCGCCTTTAGCAGGAATTCCAAGGCGCACACAGGTGATAATTGTTGCAGTGACATTTCAGAGCAACTGTAAATTTAATCGTCATGTGAAGAACAAGTTGATAAAAGCGAACAAATGCGTACATATCTTAAGAACTTTGCGCAAAGGTTTCAATAAATCCGGAACTAATCATCTATTCAAAACTCTGGTTCTGCCAAATTTTTTATATGTGTTAGCTATTTATAGTGCCTCGGAATCTGACCTCTCCACTGTACAAGGCATCCTTGATCGCTGTTTCAAAGTTCAGTTCTGTTCCGGCTAAACATATCAATGTTCACAACCTTCTGGAAACACAAGACCGTAACATTTTCAAGAGAGTATCTAACACTGTAGATCATCCTCTCCTGCCCTTTCTTCCTAGAATCAAATCTACATATTATAACCTTATAAGGAAATCCTCTGAAAAACCCAAGATTGATACGGTCCGCGCCATGAGTACCTATGGAAATAGATTAGTGAAAATAATTAGTTCAAATATTTACAACCCAGTTCCTCAGGCGAGGGTGTACCTTCCTTACCGAATGAGGCTAACTCATGGCTGTTATTGATTTGAGCAATATCTCCTTCATTTTTAAAAACTCGGAAACAAGTTTGAGTGGTCTCTTACCTGAAAGAAAAGAATCGTGAAGACTAAATGACCCTTTGCTTTACTGCTTGCTTGACTGAAAGTAGCAGAGCGTATTGCAGATTATCAATATCGCTCAGTATCCGAAGTCTCATAACAAACTTTCTTTCCACCAAACTGACACTAAGGCGCGTCATGTAGCACAGGTCTTGGCATGACCATTCACCAGTTTGACAGAGCCATGTGTTGCCTTAATTAACACTTTAAGGCAAAAAACATAACATGTGGTTTAAGAAACTTTAAATGTTGCTTAAAAGTTAATGAAACTTTTCTTTCCCCTTTGCACTTCTCTTTACATGAGAGATGGCTTGGTTCAGGAAAACCGTCAAGGTTCAGATCATGATAAGAAAGGTATCAAATGATTGGTGATAATTTCCGAACCTTAACGGAGATATGTCTAAATCGACATAAAATAACCACCTATACTATAACACTCATAGGGTTCTAAGACCTCAGCCAAGATCTGTCTTATTACAGGCATCTATACCACCACAATAATCTATTCAAACCACATTAATAGTCATGAGATACGACCAAGTTTTACTGCGTTGCTAATTCTTCTTAAGGTAAAATCTTGGGGCGCGGAAGAACTACCAAACAGTCTGTTGACGGTTACTTGGATTGAATTCAGCGTAGATGTCACCTGACTAGGATTCATCCACTTATCCCAACTGCTTGTAAAACTTTCACTATATGGCGAGATGGAACCATCAGGCTATATCTCTACAAGCCTGTTTCTATCCTGCTCTCCTATTGCATTAAGGGATGTCGAGAAACCAAAAGTAAGGGATAAACACCCATCACCTTTGAAGGTTGAGGAAAAGTTGAGGGTAGAACCAGCTACTGCTGTTACGTTCCTTCCAGCATAACGGGAGATAAAATAAAAACCAGCTGTGAAAAGGTAAAAAAAAGAATTGAAACCTTCACTTTTGGGCAATTTAAATCTAGTACTCCTAACCCAACCCACCCTCCTGAAAAAAAAAGTTAAAACTTCCATTTTGGTCGCAAATACAGTGAAACCGAAGTCTGCCTAATATGGATTGTCCTCAATACGATTTAAGCTGACTTTGTCCTATTGATGTTTTTCAAACAATTTACGTCACAGATAATGTGGGTGGTTACAAGGTCTAATCAGTTGAGAAGCTCGGTCTTGCTTTAACGATTACTTTACTCAATTTTTATGATAAAGTTAATGTTTGATGGCCTGAGAAATGATAGTTCGGCAACAAGTTAAATGGTGTATCAACATCATTGGCACTGACTATTGAATCGGAGACTTAATCAAAATGCATTTAAAATATTTGACAATACAATAAACATAAAACAATTCTTTGAAAATGATGGGAGTGCAACCCTTTTTCATGGCGTTCGAATTTTTGAATCAGCAAAAAAGGGTTCCACTTTGATTCCAAAAAAGACGATACCTAACATTTTTCAACAAGATTGTCATAGGGGTTTTTACATTGTGTGCATAACATCGTGGAGGTATAACCCGAGTCATAGGACCAATCGAGGGAATAGCTTGCATGTGTCATCAACCACGTAAGTTGAGTATCGTGTTGCCGGTTGCCCATGTTCAGGCTTAGTGACCATGTAAAAATATCACAATTTCCATGTCGGATCAACGAAAATTTTTATCACCTAATAACATCCCACTGAGGTAATCAACAAATCTCAGAATAATATAAGAATATCAAATATCTGAACTGCAGATTAATACATGAAGATGAGAGTGATCTTCGCCTGAATAAAAACCAATAAACACTACATTAGAAAGAGGGATAATAGGGCTTGAAATAAATTCAGGCTTCCACGGGATTTAAACCCACGACTTCTGTGATATACCAACTGAGCTGACAAACCAACTGGGAGCTCTGTTGGTTCGTAATAAACCCGTGTTATGATGAATGACGGAAACATGATCGAACTTAAATGACGTTCTTGAAAAAATTCTTAACAGAAATTTCCGTGCTATTTCCTGTAAACTAAACATGTAGAGGAAGGATTTCGGTATGACATGGCGTTTCGACTCGCTATTGAAGTTTTGCGGTGTTTGGCGACTTTTTTTTCTTTGTTTCACCATATTACGGTACTTGCCGATGATTTTTTTGCGTATTTCTGTGCTATAATTGGGGGAATGCAATTGCTTTGTGTATTTAACAAAGAGAGGGCTTGCTCAAGAAAACTTGAATGCTGAATACCTAAATTTTCACTTTTAAAAGAGAGAGATTTGGTGACATTTCAGTCCCTGTGAACTAAACTAGCACGAAGTTAAAATTTTATGTCATGAAATAATACAAGTAGGCTCGGCGAACCTTCCTTTGGGATGATTACGCATCTCATATCATAAAATCAATAGAATATTAAAAATGCATGTGTTAACTAGGCCGCAATGGAATTGACTTTCAGTCTGATATCTGTAGGAGGATATAAAACGGATTTGACTTTCACAACACGTCCTTCATAGCCACTAAAGAAACAAAGGGCAAAGTTGTCGTGAACTCTGCGTGTACCAATACTCTTTGACAAGATTGTGCAGATAATATAAGCCTAAGCGGACTTTGGAACCTAAGGTCGACTCAAAATGCACGACGAAAAAAAACATTTTCCAGTTTACTGATTTAAATTTCGGCGTGGGTATTCTTGTGTGAGCTTATCCTACAGGACATCGTCACTTACTTGCAAAAAAAATTGAAGACCAACTAAAATCACACAGCAACCAACTCGGTTCTCAAACATGATGGAGAGTTTTATTTGATGCTAATGCTAATGCACACGTCTTGGTTTGATGCTACTCTCAGAGTAGCATCAAACTTTGTCTGATTGTCCACCTGGTTGCCGTGTGAACTTTAATATATTTTAAGTAACTGTGAGTCTGTATGTTTGTAATACACGTTACAGCGTAAACCGTTCCCTTCAATTGAAACTTTGATGTCTAAAAAGAGACAAATAATTGTCGGACATTTCCCAGATATATACATTAGAGCCGGGCGAAAGGAATTGACCGCGGTTACAGGGGCGGATCCAAGAATTTCTCAAAGGGGGGTTGTACACTATTCTAATAACCTTTAACGCCAATGATGTGGAAGTCGAGTGACGGCCCCGTGCCTCTGGCGCAAGGGGACTGGAGCCATGCTCCTCCCCTCCCCTCCACCCCCCCCCACGCAAAAAAAAGTTTCCGATTTTTCCATCTAAAGCGCCATTTACAGAATTCCTGAGACTTGAAAAGCGTTGTGTAGGTATGATACAAAATCTGGGGTTTATCTTATTTTTCAACTATAATCCCCAAAATGAAAGTGCACGATTGAAAGGGACAGCAGTATCAAAAATAGTTATTTGTCGTTTCTCTAAATACCTGGTAAATCAAAGAACGTAGCCTTAAAGAGTCTCCTAGGATGAGCTTTTACAAAGGCCTCGCATATCTCGTCTACCTTGAATCTCTCAGGGTAATGCACAGCAATAATGGCGAGATCTGAAAAGCTCTCTTCATATATCATTGATCTGGTGCTCGTCTTGATCCATTTCATGAGTGAAAGGATCACTCGGCTTCCGCAATACTGATTGGTAGGGTACATGCAATGAGAAGAAGACGATGGATGTTTGGAAAAGCATCCTTGTCACACGCGCCAAGTGCGAGTAGTAGATTGCTTGGAAGTCCCTTCTCTTCTGACTGCCACATAATTTGCCATCTTCGCAGCTCATTTCAAAGGGATTTGGGAAATGGAAGGTCATTCTCCCAGAACAACATGCCTTCTGTTGCTTCAGATAGCTTCAGGGTTTTATTAACTATGATAAAGGGTACTAGATAAAGGAAGTGACGGGCGTGGCGATCTTCGTCAGAAAATCGGTCTTGCATTTGAATAATCAGAGAATCAAGAAGGGGAATAGCCACAGATTTTTTGTAATGATAAATTGGACTACAGCTGGGAATGTTTGAGCGATTCCTCTGTATGCGTGTCTTCCTGGGAATATAGCTTCAACAATTCCCAATTTTTCAGCAAGGTCTAATATTTGTTTGTACCAAACTTGAAAGTCGCTGTCAATGTTTTTTCTAACGGACTTGATGTTTCCAATTACTTCTTCAGCCATCATGTAAGCTTCAAAAATATCTTGATCCGGTTTCTGCAGCTTTGATGCAAGAGTTTTGACTTCATCAAGAGTATTCTTGGTCGCAATAAAAACCACTATGGTCTGGAAAGACAACAAAGAGGCTTTCAGTCCCTGGGCTTTTGTGATAGTATCTTTGTCCCAATTCCAGCTTCAAGTAGACGATTTCAAGTTTGGGTACTCGTACGGGGAAATAAAAGCATCTAGAAAGGTGACTAGGAACTCGTACATTTCCAGGAAAAAATCTAGGCACGTGTGTCTCCACCCAGTGTGTCTTCCATAGACCTGGAAGCTTGCTGTAAGAATTCTCAGGCAGGTATTCTTTCCGAGTCAACGCAAACAGCTGTTGTCGCTTGGGCTGTTATTTAAAAATAGATATGCCTCGTTAATCTGACCTATCAAATTTCGCACTTCCGACAGTTTGCATGATGTTGCGATGGAGAGGTTCAGGCAGTGAGCATAGCAATGTGTGAAAAGAGCTAACGGATTGATCTCTTTTATCTTGGCCTGCACTCCTTCCTTTCCACTTCGCAGAACGGAAGCTCCATCATATGCCTGACCACGGATGTTGCAAAGAAATAGATGGATCAGAGAGAGATTCCAAAATCTTTCATGGTGGCATTTCGTTCCAAATGCATGAAATTAATCAGGCATTCTTTGATATGAGGATCGTTTGGCGAAGTCTGGTCCACAAACCTCAAGCATAAAGATAAGATCTCCTGGTTTGAGTGTGGATCAGTGCTCTTGTCAGCTATGATCGTGAAAGGAAGGTCCTTAGTCCTTAGCTCTGCTGTAAGCCTTTCCTTAATTTTTGACGCATACACGTTTCGCAAAATGTACATTACCTTTTATAACTTGACAAGCAGTCGAATGGTAGAAGTAGAAAAACTTTGTAAGAAGATTTTATTTATAATTAATTTAAGAAGAATAAAACAAATAACAAGAGACAAATGCTCCTCAAAGGGGGGGTTACAACCCCCTCAACCCCTCCCCTGGATCCGCCTCTGGGTTATAAATAAGAGTTAGCTCCTCTCTGTAAGACGAGGTAGCGCCGACACAGTCGTCAATGAAGCGACTGCATGCCGAGACGATGGGTCGATCTAGGTTGTTAGGTTTGTGGATTTAAAGTAAAAGGTAAATGAAAGAAGTTCTGGGAGTGGTTATGGTGATAGTTTTTGCAGTGGCCGGTTATTCTTGTTTAGCTAAAATATCGTTAATCGTGCTTTTACAATGTTTTGGTTAATAATCTTACATGTCCAGTTTTATTGCTATTAAAAACAATAAAAAAAAACACTGACTCAAATTAATTACAGCTGTCAACAGAGTGCAAAACACTTTCAGCTGATCTCTTACAACTTTAACATGCTTGTAAGCCTCAATAACATCCAGTGTTGAGCCCTGCAGTGAAAGGCTAAGTCCCAAGTGTGAATCCAAAAAAATTCTTGGCAGGGTAGGAGGCAGCAATGAAAATAGGCTTTTGATTTGATGAAGCAGTACCTGTGCCTCCCTCCAGGACTTTGCATGCCATTTCTTTCTGCCTTTGTTTTGAAAAATAGTTTGGAGACGTAACAGAAGAGGTTCCTACAGGTCTTCAAAGTCTTGGAATGTAGTGTGACACTCCACCCATATCATCTCACAAAGCAGCTTGATCTTTTGTTTGGCTGCTTTCAACTTGTCAAGTCAGCATATGATCAAAATGAAGACTTAATATACATTGTTTGGTTTTGAAGCAGTTTAAAAGAGTCAGCTCAGTTGTATGTTGTTAATTATCTATTACTGTGTTCGAATTGACTTCAAAACAAAACAAAACCAAATAAAAGATGAACAATGGTTATGATCAGTCAATCAATTAGTTTAAGCATCTACATTGTCTTTATAAGCCACATGTCTTCGAATGTAGGCAGCAACATGGTCCTAAACAGTGTGGTACAACCTGAAGCAGTCTTGCATACAGAGGGCTACTTTGCAGACACTGCACTGAAAGCTAGACTCTTTTCCTGGCCTCTTCCATTTGTCTCTTATCCTTGCCAGGATCTTCTTTTGGGCAGGAAAGCAGACCATAAATGCCCTGGTGATGTTGGACTTCTTCCCAATGCCCAGTATTTTCTCTGACCTCCAGCTTGAAGATGGGTTAACCTTTTGGCTGGGTGGCCTCTTGGAGTGAGAGAAGGGAAGATACCAGAATTCCTAACAAGCTCCTTCACAAGCTCCTTCACAAGCTCCCTTTGGAAAGTTCTTTGCTTGCAGAGGATGTAAGTATTCAGGATGCTTAAGGAAAACAGGTGGAAGAACACTTTCTTCCACCATTTCATGTGCATAGCCTGAAGCAAGAATAGGCCACCATTTGATCACATCTGTCAACTGCCCCCATGATTTTTTTGCAGTCATGGATAATTTTAGGTCCAGTGACTGGGTGGCCAGTTCCTGGTTGGTTTTTAGCTAACTTTCACAACTGGTTGAACTGATAACATCTGGGACCTAGTGCTCAGCCAAGATCACCACAATGTCGTGCAAAAAACTTAAGTCACATACAATTCTGTGGTAACAATAATACTTATCAGGCTTGTCTGAATTGTACACTTTGAAGTGCACTTTTCCTCTGAAGGGAATCATTCCCTCATCGATGCAAATATTTTTGCCTGGCTTCCAAACATCTGAAAACTTTCTAGTGACAACTCTATACATAGCGCTTGTTTACTGGATTATACCCTTCCTGCCCCTGAGGAACATTATGTTCTTTATCACACAAGTGAAAAAATATTCATAAATATGTCTCGACATAATTTGAAAGAAAAAGGGGTAGATAAAATCTCGTGGGTGGAATTATTCTCTTGTTTTACCAGGCCCATTGCAATTATCATTGCAAAAAAGCTTCCTTCTCACCAGATGTTGCATCATTCTCAGGCCAATTTCTGAACCTTGAGTGCTGAGGTAAACGATCTCTTTGCTGTTAAGATGCAATTGTTTAATATTTATTTGTTTTGGTAGCAATCTTATTGAATAGGTTTTCATGCAAAAGGAGGTGAAAGTAGCCAGAGAATGATGAATTGTCAGGAAGCTCCACATTTAACCCTTGATCAGCCATGAAGTTAAGCTGTACCACTTAAAAGTTGGTTGGTTACAGAAGTGCTTTAAATGCAGGGGAAAAAAGGTTGGCTTTCGCCCCCTTGCCCACCACCCCCTAAATCCACCCCTGAGTATGGGAAGGGACCCTTAGTTCAAGGGAGAGAGTTTTGATTTTATTAATTCAGTTGTTGTTTATGGTCCTTTTCCTATAGAAATTCTTAATTGCCAGTGCTGATATGGTAATGGTAACAATAATAGTAATAATAACAGTAATAATGGTAGTAATAATGTTTTAAATGATCATAAAAAGATGAAAATACTTATCTTTAGTTACAGATGGATTATTTTAAAATAGGTCAAAAAGGTTTAATGAATTGACAGTTAATGTATATCATCCATTTATTATGTATAAAAAAAGTCCTTAGATGGGATGTGTGCTTACTGTCTTAACTTCATTACAATAGGATAGAAAATTTATGTCATGAAAAAAATTTTTTTTTAAAGAAATGGTAATTAAAGTTACAGATGTTTACCAGAGCTGATTGATTGCAACAGCTGTTATTACAGTTGAGCCCATGTTTCAGTGGTGTTACTTTTAGTGCATGTGAAAGAGGCTATTGGGTCAAAAGAAAACATCTCAATAAAGAATCATGTATCATTTTGACCTGTGGACTGTTTTCAATATTTGTGGTTGCAGAGCCATTTGTTCATCTTGCCTGATTCTGTTTTAAGGTACTCTGAATCTAACCACATTGATAATTAAGCTGAATTCGAATCTGTCAATATTCCATGTCAAGAATATGGATTTCCAACTGCCATTACTGATAAGCTGAAGTGGGTAAAAGCAAAGAATGACTTTTAATGGAGCAGCTTAAAGAAAAGGAAGAAGAAGTGAAACACTTAAAGGAATGTTTAGAGGTTCAGAGGAAGGAACTCAAAGAAGAACTTACTCAAAAAAAATGAAATAACTTGAACTAGAAAAGGAGCTTAGAAAAGAGTTGGAAAACATGTTCCAACAAAGTCTATGTAACTTTGATAAAATTAAGAGTAATTCAAAATTGTTGAGATTCTATACTGGGTTTCCAAACTATAGGGTTTTCAGCATAGTTCTTAACTTTCTAGGTAAAGATGCAAAAAAACTATACTTATGTACAGCAACTCTGAACTAAAAGAGAGAAGACAGGCCCTAGAAGAATCTAATGTCAGTGGAGGCGGAATTTTTCCTCATATTATGTTGCTACAAAGTTGGTCTACTTGAGGAAGATTTAGCTGTAAGATTTAGGATATCTCAGAGTCTTGTGAGCCAAATAATTGTTACTTGGACAAAGTATATGTACTACTGATTTAAAGAACTAGACATCTTCCCTGATAGACAAATAATTGAGTAACTGTCAAGCCAGCAAAAACAAGTACAAGGGAACAACAGTAATCATCAAGGCAAGTGAGATCTACTGAGAAACCAAGTAACCCAGAAGCACATCTTACCTTCTCAACTTACAATAACACTAAAACCCTTGACGCATTGCATGGTCAGTATTACTCCAACTGGCAGTGTTTGTTTTATTTCAGATCTGTGGAAAAAGCATTGGTTGGCATAACTCCATTAGTGGCACTGTTTTGTTTTATTTTAGCTCTCTATGGTGGCTGTATTTCTGATAAGGAAAAAAACCAGTAAATCTGGCTTATGTCAAATTGCAGCAAGGAGATGAGATCATGGCGAATTGGGAGTTCAACATTCAAGAAATTTTAGCCTTGAATTGTGTCAAGGTAAATGTTCCTCCCTTCTTGAATCAATCAGGACTGGTCAATGAACAGGAAATGCTATCAACTCAAAGAATTGCAAGGAGTTACCTTATTTTAGACTTATTTCCAACAACTCTATGCAAGAGTGGCCTAATTGACATGATTTTCTTTGTGTGTGCATTGTTTACTAATTTTTTGCTGCCTCTTTTAAAGTAAATGTCTGCTTTGAGATAGTTTTTCCTCTATTATATCAAGGGCCCTAGGGGTTGGCTCCAGGCCTGAAAGCCATTAACAAGGGATCTTGTTAGAAGGGGGCTTTGAGGAGCTTAAAGAGGCTCACAAGCAGAGTTGCAGTGCAATTTCATAAATACTTTCTTGTAGTTAGTGTATTTACTTGAAAAAGTACCTTTCTTAATTAAGTGCCATCCCCAAATGTGACAAATAGGCTCTTCCTTTGAATATGCAACAGTAAAAGACACACTTATCAGGTTGAACACATGGGACAATTAAAGCTACAAACAACATTTCATTGTTTTCAATTGCATAAGATCCTCTTTTTGTTAGCATTAAGTTTGAAGCCTGTCATTACAGGTAGCAAAATCTCTGCTTCAATCTTACAAACTCTTCAAGGGAAAAGCATAAAGCAGCTTAGGTGTTTACAAGACGTAAATGGTCCTTTCCTTGCTGGGCTTGGACTGTAGCTGGCATGGGTGATCTCTCCAGCTTGCTCTCCAGAATTGTTCATAGTAACCTTGAGCTTGTATTTCAAATTCTTCTTGATCTCTGGCAGGCATTCACATTTTACAAAGATTTATATCTCTATTTTAACTAGTGCAACTTTAATATTTTGTACATGACCATGATTGAATAGTCCAAATGCCTTGCTATCTAAATTCTTATGGTCTTTATTACCTTCATCATCTCCTCATTTTCTCTTAATAAGGTAATTTGTCATATTCTCAATTGTAAATGGTGGAAATTCAGCCCTGTGGATGGAACACCAGATTGCAGCCTGTGGGGACTCATATAAGGTGTTGGAGAACTTGTGCTTGATGAGGAAACATCAACTTTATATTTCATATCAGATGCTTCATGTTTCCAACTCTAAGTGAAATTGTTTTCCCATCCATATTTTATTTAACTCACAACTCTACAAAAAAAATTTTATATAGGTCTGAGAGAGAAAAAAACTCTTATTCCTGCAAGAAAATTTAGCAAGAATGATCCTACATCCTGCTGCTCACCTGTTCATTAGTTCATGCTTCCATCAAAGTACTGCCATCTTTGGCTGTTCCTACATGGTATGAAAGTCACGTTCTCAGCCTAGGCTTTGTCAAATGACAAGGGTAGTTTCCTTGAGTAATTGTAGCTTCTCTTCTTGTGAGAAAAATGCAAAATCTGCAGAGGAAATCATAATCATCAATTATTGTTCCTGAAATTTTCACAAATGACACTTGTATTCCCCTGAAATGTTGACTGGAGAGCCTCACTTTGGCATACTCAGTTACTAATACAGCTGTACCATGAGTCAACTGTAATAACAGCTATTGTTATATGACAGGATATGGCAGGGAACAATAAAATGAATTCTGTGTTCTGATTGGCTACCTGGGTAGGCAAGATGGGGTCGGGTGTCTACAAAACAAAGACCGAAGACCGAAGACCGAAGACCCTAATTTTTTTGCCCAAACAAGGCACGGACAGTTAAAAAAGTAACCCAAAGCGTTCCTCAGCACAAACCGATGTGAAATTAACAGGGGTCTTCGTTTTGTAGAAAAGCCCCCCTAAATCTACAAAACGAAGACCCTTGCTAATTATAAAACGCTTTGCCAGACCCCTGGGAAGGAAGAATCAATTATACGTTGCCGATTTCAACCGCGCGCGACAAAAAGGGGTGCATCAGTTGTCTAGACTGATGCGGTTTTAAATCGCAAAGGAGGCCAGCTTAGGGGGTGCAGGACTTGTACAGCATTAAAGTATTTTTGTAACACGAGGTATTTCACAATTTCTAGCTGATCTTAAGCTTCCCATTATGTAGTGATTTTACAGCATGTAGGAAATATTCAGTACTCTGCTTAATACTAGGAAAGTTACTAGAGATAGTAGCATTCACAATTTGTAGTGGCAGCAGCAACATTGGCTATTAGCCTGGCAATTTTACTTATTTTCAAAAAGGCAAAGGGAGTGAAATAAATATTTGAACTAACGTCATGGTTGATAATTTGTGCCGTTCAGTAGCATAGCGCGATGATGCGACAATTTTAAAGACTTGGCTGTTACCTAATAGCAAAATGATTTAGTCTTAGGATAGGTGATAGAAAGCACATATTGTTGTTGTTGTTTTTTTTTTTTGTGGGGGCGGCTAAAACAGTTCAAACGTTTCAGTGTATCAGTCAAAAAATAGGCCTGATTGTGTCAGAAAGCAGCTTCGGTTGTGATGGATCACCAACTTTTTGACAAAAACACTTTGTCAGACGCCAATTGACGCGAAATCAAGGGGGTCTTCGTTTTGTAGAAAAGACCCCCTGAATCTACAAAACGAAGACCCTTACTAAAACGCTTTGTCAGACGCCAATAGACGCGAAATCAAGAGGGTCTTCGTTTTGTAGAAAAGACCCCCTGAATCTACAAAACGAAGACCCTTACTAAAACGCTTTGCCAGACGCCAATAGACGCGAAATCAAGGGGGTCTTCGTTTTGTAGAAAAGAAGTGCATCATTAAATGCTGTGTAGCTGTTAATTGTATCATCTGACTTGATTTGCAGCTGACAAACGTTTTATTGTTGGAGGTTTATGAAGCATTCTTATTTTGCAAGATGGACACAGGATGATTTTTGTGCTATCTTTTAGGTTTTCTATTTTATAGCGTTGCATGCAATACAGGACATAGTTGTCTTAATTTGGGCACCAATGCATTCACCTGCAATCATATTGTCTGTAATTGCTGGGCCATTTAGGTAATGTTGGTAGGGGATGTCATCAAAAATTTCTCCTTGGGTTAAGTCATTGGTATTAACATACTTGTCATCATCACAGATGCAAACCTTTTAAGTTTTAATAGTGGTAACTTTTTCCTGTTTTATCACATTTTCTCATAACACCAGTTTAATCAATGCAATTTTTTTCAGCAACCAATCAGTCTGCATCATAGATAGCTTTGCCATGTTTCACTATGGGATGTTACTTGTTTGATTTAGTGATAATTGTGTTTTAAATCGAGGAATTGTCAGATTCTTTGGCTTCATTTTGAATATCTTGAAGTTTTGTGAAAGGACTGGAAGATCCATTGTAGGTGAATTCAACTCTGGTAGTTAATTGTAATCTTCGCATGTTTTTTAATGGTAATCTTCAGTTTGAGAATTCTCTTTTTCCATGTCCACAAATTTGACAGGGAATTTTGCTTGTGCAGCATGAAGAAAGTTTTGTCTTTTTCCTGGGGAGTAGCAGCATGTAGGAATTAACTGCCTGGTCAGTTGATGTCTGTACTCTACATTTGAAGTATTTTGTGGTTGGTTGTTTATTTGCCGTTTTAATCTCAGTAAGGTGATATAACCTTCTAAGGCAGATTGTGAAACAAAAAAGAGTGGAATTCAAACAGGTATAAAATGTTAGATGTCAAGATTGGCTGGCCCTAGTTGATAGTTATGAATAAGATAGTAGGAAGGGAAATTTGCTAAAAGAGCTTAATTGGCAAAGCTAGAACTTGTGATATGGCTTGGAGACTACAAATACAGTGTTTGTATGGGAGGAAAGAAGCAGTTTCTAGAGATGTTTACAGCTAGAATGGAATTTTGTTTTACCATGAGATGATGCAATCTTCTTAGAAGATCTGTGGCCAAACTCTGCTAGGTGAAGGACTTTCTGCCAGCATGCAGCTCTTTAAGGGCAGGCAGGGTGTCTGAAAATCCAAGAGCAATTTCAAACTTGCCACATGATGTTAGAACCTTAAATAGATGCTTGACATCAAAACCTTTAGCATTGGGTGTGATTAGTAAACATGGTTTTTTTAGCTTGATCCAGTTCAAGAATTTTGACAAGGCATCATCCAATCATACAAGAAGGGAACTCCATGCTTAGCAGAGAGCTTGTTCACAGTGGAAGCACTTGCTGTTATACCATGCTTTGGAAAAATGTGTGCAGCGAACTGGTCATTTTCTTCCACTGCATGCAGCAATCTCACATATTTCAATTTCTATCCTGGCAATTTATTAAATTCAAGTAGATGTAACAGTTAAAGTTAAATAGCAAAGTATTATTTCATTGAATTTTGTTTTTCTTCAGAAAGCTTAAGCCATCCATGTAGTCATTCAGGGGAGTCATACATGTTACATGTACTTCCTACCCACACTTTCAAATGTCTATAGGGTCTAAAAAGTGTAATATGACTTCTCTAAAAATTATTGAAAGAGGGCCTGAGACAATAAACTAATTGAGTGTGGTTTAGTGTTGTCTGCACTCTTATTGACAATGACAATGATGATAAGAATCAATAATGATAATAATAAAACTATTTATATGATGCTTTATACAAAAGTTCTAGAGCATTTTACAATAATTTAAAAAATGAATTTAACAAATGACAACAAAGTAAAATAAAATAAAACTTGTAACTTTCTTCAAAGCAGTTGTAAGGGTGACTTGATTCACTTCTGGCCTTACAATTGGTGAAGGAATCTCTACAGGTGATTCTAAGTTTTTCATCTGTCCCAAACTACTTCATAATGGACCCCTTCTCTATTTTCTTGCTCTCTGACTTTACAACTTCTCCTCTCCCTCTGTTCCCTTCTCTTCTTTTTATACTCCCTGGTCTTTGACCTAGCACTAAGCTTGGTTCTCTTTCTGTCAAATCTGTCAGCATACACCTTACAATGCCTGCCTGGAGATAGCTGTATTTCATCACCTAGAAGAGAAATTGGAAACAACCTTCTTTGTATGTGTTGCATATCTTTGGCAGCTTCAATAACTTTGCAAGACATATATTGGCTTGGGATTGATAGAAGTCTTGTACACTATAGATACAATTAATGCAAATTTGTACAGGGATACTGTCAGAATAGATTATGCAAAACTTTTCCAATTTTCTGTTTGTTTGTTTATTTATAATATGGAGGAAAGCAATCTAACTGTAGAGACAAAGGCTTCCATCCCAGCTTTCCTTCAGGTTTATAACCCAACAATTAGTCATAATTGCCACAGGTAAATGTTGAGATACTCAAGTTTAAGAGAGATAGGGAGGGGCTAATGAAACAAAGTTAAGTTGTTCATTAAGAAAGTTAGTTGTACATACTGTACTCACTTCATTAATAACTGTTACACAACACTTTGTGAATCATAAAGTATAAAGTCATTGCAATAAAAGGTGTTATAATACTGATGCCGACACCTTCCAGAAACAGAAAAAGAGTAATGAAAATAGTGCCATGTATTTGTTAAATCAATCTTAAGGATTTCAATTTTTGTCAAATACTTGTGAAAAATTTGTGGCAGGCATGACGTGGCGTTTCGTCTCGGCCAAGAGACTCATGAGATTCCTTTGAATTCATAAACTCAAAGGTATTCCAATTATTCTTAAGAAAAATTAAACTGTCAACATGCTTTGGTTTCAATTGAGACCTTTGGGCAGTAACGATATCATCTGCTGTAGAAATACTCACTAAGGGAACTGAAGTAGCAGGGATGCAAAGATACTTAGCTATACTAGCTAATGAGGGATATCTTTCATAGTTTTGATGCCACCAGTTAAGGGATTTTCTGTAGCATTTATGGATGGTCCCTTCTTGCACTGAGAAACCTCCTGTTCTGACTTTTGCTCTTGTACTGGTGTAATGTAAACATCTCCAAAGAGACTTGACATTGCAGTTGGCTTATCCTTAACTGATTCAGACTCCCTAGTTTACAGTCTCATTTTCTTAGCAGGACTGGGGAGGTCATCATGGCATCATCAGGTAAAGTTGGAAGTGCTGGATGCTCTGGAGTAGCCTCTGACTGGGTTACTTCTCACTGCATCAACCTTGACAGCAGCTTTTGGCTTGACAGAACTTAGAGCAAAAACTGCTTGCACAGTTAGTTCATGGTATGCATCCAATCTATCTTTATCACTCAAGAATGGTGTTGATTTGAAGCGTGGGTCAAGAAGTGTTGCCACTGTCAAATCTTTCTTGGTATATGTGTCCTGGTATGTTGTTGAGAGATCATCCACGACTTCTTCCCTCAATTGCTTTATCAATGCTGAGTCATCATCTTTCTCCCTCGGTATGTAACCCATCACTGAGTGCTGCAGAAGTAGAATCATTGGCAAGGTTGGCACACTTTCCTCACACAGTGCTGTTGTGGCAATTTTAAGTCGTGTTAAAACAGCAAACAATTCTTTAGCAGATGCAAGATCTCTTTCAGATAATGTAGAAACATCTTTTTGCCTTTTATGGGGCTCCTTAGATGTAATAGAGGTCCATAAATTGCTGGTTGCGGCTCCAGGTACCTACTCATCATGTGCAGTGCTGAATTCCACCTTGTTGCAACATCTACCACAATATACAAGCTAACAAAATAACGAACAACAAGACTATAAAATACTTACATTGTTACGGCCACAGAAACATTACTCAACTGCTCCTAGCGAAAAAAAAGGAAATGGCTATATTACATGGTAAATTATGCAGGCAGCACAGCGCGACAGAAGGCGGCAACGAACTGACAAGAAAAACGCTAATGAAGCAATAAGTATAATTACAGAATGAAAAGACTTAAATAAATGGACTCCAAACACGCAAAGAGAAAAAGAGAAGAAAAGAAGAAACCAGCCAGAAAAAAATGTCTTACTTAGAACTTACATACCGCCCCTAAGTGCGGAGTGCATGCGAGGCACTTATATTATAACTGAATGAGTTCTAAGTGTCTCTTTTAAGAGTCCTCGATAAAATGAGGCCATGAGATGGACGAAAGCCACTTCGGCGGGAACGCTCAAACCTCCAAAAGTAGGCAAAGTTCATCAATTGGTCTCTCCGCAACAGTTCCCTTTACTTTCACCTTGACACAATATCACGACCAATATCGACCGCGGCGCACTTGAAAAGGACCAAAGCAGTCAATCCCAACAGATGTAAAGGGTGGTCGGTCAGGAGTCAACCAATCAACAGGGAGGTCAGCCATTTTCTGTTCGCAGACTGGGCCTTGGTGACGCCGACAGTCAACACACTTGGAGAGTACTCTTCTTATGACGGAACTGGCGTTGATGATCCAAAACTTCTCGCGCGCCAAACTTAAGACAAACTCTCTACCAGAATGCCCGGAAAGCAGATGATAATGCTCAACTATGAGGTTGGTCACGTGGTCGTTCTTGGGTAGGATAATCTGATGTTTGGCTCCAAATGTTGTGGACGCCAGGCTCCATCTCCCACCAACATGCAACAAGTCATTCACTGAAATGGGGTCCAAACTTCGAAGAGAGCTACTCTTCTTAACGTGCCCTTTATCTTCACTCTTGTTCAGCGACTCGAGTTCTTCCTGAAAATGGAACTTCTGTACACTCTTAAGGATCTCTAGTTCTGCGCATTCCATCTCGTCAATGGTGATCAAAGGCTGAGAGCTGATGGGGACGGTTTCAACCGACTTCACTGGTTTCTCATGCTTTGCCAATCTGTGCAAGTTTTCGCGGTACCGTAACAGCCACGCAACTGACTTTTTCAGCCGATGTCAGGAAGATGTTCTGTAAAAGTACTCGACCAAAGGGTGAACAGACTCGGATATCGATGCCAAGAAAACCTCGCCGTCTGATTTCACCTCCGGATCCCCTTCTGAGATAGTAACGAGTGACGAAGGGTCGTGAGGCCAATCTTCTTCTGGCTTCCATAGGAACTCCGGCCCCATTAACCATCTTTGGCAAGTCATCAAGGCTTCGGCGGTCGTCCCTCTTGACGCATAATCACCGGGGTTCACTGCACCTTTTACATAAGGCCACTGGTGAGGGGTTGAACCATCTCATATCATTGCAATTCGGTTGGCAACGAACGTGTGAAAGCGTGTACTTTCATTCTTCACGTAACGAAGAACTGACATGCTCTCTGTCCAGAATACCGAATCAACATCCAGTGGCATATCTAACTCTCTCTCGAGCATCCTGTCCTGGTGTTCAGAAACAGTCGCGGCCGAAAGTTCTAAGCGTGAAATCGAAACGGTTTTCAAGGGTGCAACGCGCGATTCGCCAAAAAGGAAAGAACAATGGACCTTGCCTTCATCGTTGACTAAGCGGAGGTAGGACGCTGAGCTGTAGGCAGCCTTAGAAGCATCCGAGAAATGATGAAGTTGGCTTGATCTGACTTGACCAAAACCTGCTGGCTTCAAACAGTGACTTACGGTAAAAGCTGAGAGCTTTGGAAGATCCGCTAACCAATTTTTCCAACGTGAGCTGTACTCATCTGAGATCTCATCATCCCACCCTAACCTTATGCGACACAGGTCTTGCATAATTTCTTTCGCATTGAGTACGAAGGGTTGCAAGGAAACCCAAGGGATCAAAGATACTACTGGCCACAGACAGGATACCTCTACACGTGGGTGGACGGGAGTTTATACAGACTTTGAAGCGAAATGAGTCGTTCTCCACACACCGTTGCACTCCAAGGTCTCGCTGAACTAGTAATTCGTTCTTGCGTGAGTCGATGTTCTTGATGTCCTTGATCACTCCAGCTCAGGAATGGTTTCAAGGACGTTGCGACTGTTGTTGATCCATTTGCTTATCTTAAAACCACCATGTGAAAGTAAGGCTCATAAACTGTCAATGTGCTGTATAGCGTCTGCTTCGGAAGGGAGGGACTTTAAACAGTCGTCCACATAAAAACTCCTTTTGACAGTGTTAATGACACTTGGAGGAAAGCTGTGCTGATTATCTTCAGCTGTCTTAGGGAGCGCAAAATTTGCACAAGCTGGTGACGAAACGGCTCCAAAGGGGTGCACGATTATTTGAAATTCTTGCGGTTCACGTGCCAAGTCACCGTTTTCCCACCAAAGAAACCTTAGAAAGGAACTGTCGCAGTCTGGAACT
>OZ034739.1:10572316-10609816 GCA_964027065.1 Pocillopora grandis | reverse complement strand
TAATATAAATACACTGAAGATAATTGATTCCAGAAATGCATTTATGTAAAGGAAAAATACATGAGAATCACTAATAAATTTCTTAACTCTATACTTAAAAATATTTACATTATGAGAATAACGAATATTGAAAGGTAATGGATTCAACATGCCAATTATTCGATGGAAAAAACTATACTTCAAGACATTAGTCCTGGCATATTTCTTTTTTAAAGTTAAAAAGTCCTGAGACCTAAGTGAAAAGCGGTCTGCTTTAGAGTGGAAATCTAAAATTTTACTGATGTCAATATTTATGTTGCCATTATTTACTTTATATAAGAATTTCACGTCAGTCAGCAATGTTCCCTTCTCTAGTGACATGAGGTTTAACTTTTTCAAACGAATGTCATAGGGATCATCGCTCTTTAAGATAAATTTAGCTGCTCTTCTCTGTACGCATTTCATTCTTCTATGTAAAGAATGATTTGTAAAATCTGAAATATTTAGAGATGAACGATTCCAATATTTTTACCTTGAAATTTTGTTCTGGTATAGTGGTGTAAACGTGGTTTATAAATGTCTTATGGTTAGTGGTTTTACATGAAATTAACTGGTTGTATCTATGATCTTTAACAAATAAATCATGGAGAGAGGTTCTCTCTAAATTTTTCAGCCAATTGCCATTTAAAGTCTCAAATGAAAACACCGAATTGTCCACTAGTGTACCAGTGTTCCAATCAGGGTGTAATCTGTGACGCATTTGTCTCAAAGAGACATGTGGAGATTGATACATACCAAATATGTGTTTCTGTGGCATAGAAATAAATCTTATGGCAGTAATTTCAATACCATTACAGATCCTAGAATATGGGTAGCCAGGATAGAAATCAAGAAGACTATAGAATGCCATACCATCATTAATAGTCTTCCATTGATATTGGTCATTCTGTCATCATTCCTGAAAAATATGTGATTATTTAAAGCATACATATTGCCATCAACATAGTTGCTGAATCTTGTCTTTGAGAAAATATTGACATTGGTACTTAAGTTGTTCATATCATTAAGCACATCATGAATATGTCTCTGCAACAACCTTGCATTTAAGTGAAACACCTTTAAAAGCACTTGATTAGAATTGTAAATAGGAGATATGCATAAATCTAACTCAGCATTTCTCCATAACCGGTGCATTTCTCTCTGTACATCAGTGTTGACGGCTATTTTGTCTTCACGAAGATCTGTTGTGTATAAACCTTCTGTTTGTTTGAAAATTTACATATCTATTTCAGGTTTAATTGATGTCCACTGTGGGCCAATGCCTTCTTCATAGATGTCTATTTTCATAGATGTCTCATTGATGTCTATTCTCATGTTTTTTTGTTATCTATATCTGCATGGTCAAATTGTACCCATATGATGCCTGGTGGTTTACCTATAAGTTGCAAATTAACTAGTTCAATGACATTATCAGCCCCATTTGTTAAAACATCATCTGTTCTTACATTCATGGAAATGTCTGTCCTCTCACCCTCTGCAAGATGTGAAACTGTGTACAGTTGACTGTTTAAATTTGGCTGATTATATGGAATTTGTTTCAATCTATTCTTGTTGAGTATTTTAGATCCAGCTGCATTGAACTGTCATGCGCTTTGATTGAATACTTTGCTCCAGACATGATGCAATAAACTTTGTTGTTAAACGTATTTACTTTGGTATTTTGAATAAAGAAATGTGCGTCCATAGGATAATTCTCCTCATGAGGTTCTATCAATCTGTCTTTAAGTGTACATATATCCTGTGAAGTATGTTTTCCCTCTCTCAGTCTATTCAATGCTTTACTCTCTTTTTGCCTCATTATTTCATCCAGTTCAGACATCTTAAAATGATCTTGCCAAAGGTTGGGAAGAAGAACACTGTATTCAGATTTGTCTATCACGAATGGCAACAATACACTGTACTCACTTCACCAGATGATAAGAGCTGCCTTTAAAACAATGAAATAAGGATTAAAAATTACAATCCTGTATGCCTCAGGCATGGAGAGCTAATATGGACATACAATTTGTTTTAGATGTTCATATTTGTGCTGTCTATATTGCAAGTTACATGTACATATCAAAAGCTAAAAAAGGAATAGGTGAACTCTTGCGACAGGCTCGTGCTAAGGCAAGAAAAGGAAGTTTAATTATTAAACAGCAAGTCTAAGATATTGGCAACAAATTTCTAGATAGTGTTGAATAAGTGCCCATGAGGCTGTTTATCTTGTTTTACAAATTCCAATGAAGGAGGCGTCTTTGCAAGTGGTTTTCATAAATACCTTGTTACCCAATGAGAGTAGAATTTTTAAAGCCATTAAATGATTGGGAAGATATATATGGTGGTGGTTTGATTAAAAGATACACTAAATGTCCACCAAGTCTTGAGAAACACACTCTAGCAGACTGGGCTGCCTAGTATGACTGTAAAAACAAACGACTCACAATCGATCGTCAAATGACTGTGATAGTGATAATATTACACGGAGGACAATGTTAATGGCATAAATGGTGAATATGAAATAAATGAAAGTGAACACCAAAAAAGAACAGAAAAGAGACAAAAGCTAGAATTTATAGAAAAACATTTCTGTGAGCTTATTATGCTCTTTACTGCTTGGAGAGATGAAGAAAAAGATGTTATGGGTAATTTCTCTCCTTCTGAAGAGTAATACTCTTTATTTTTGCGCTTAAGATACAACAAAAAATGAATTACTACCTGAATTGCAATGATGATTTCAACGATACACAAACATATTTACAGCATGGAGGATATCGAGGAACAATATGATTTGGTAATGTTATGTTTTTGGGTTAATAGAGTTCAAAGACAGAACACACACAAAATGAGAGGTCCTACAACGCAGATTGTATTGATATGAGCACATGGTACTATAGCACTATAACATCTCCAGGAGATTTGTTGTGCAGAATAACAGAATAACTATATTATAAGCGAAAAAGAACAATAATGCTCACAAGTCTCAAATTGAGTGTCCCTAAAACTTAACACTAGCAAGCTTGTTAGGTAACGATCTGTCAACAACAACAACAACAACAACAACAACAACAACAACAGATTTGGGAGATCATAGGACTTGAGCATAGGACTTGTGGAAGTAAGAGTTGTCTCCAATTGATCTGAGTCATCAGATGGATGTGAACTGGGTTGAGGAGAGATAGCTGGTTTGGGATTTGGATCAACTGTGGTTGTTGTCTCCAGGGCTGGAACTCCAGATTTGTCAAGCTCAGACCCAGGATTGTTCTGCAGAATATCGTCCACATGCCGCCTCCAAACTTGCCCATCATCTAGGTGAAATCAGTAAGAGTGTGATGAGGGGTGTTGTAACATAATTCTAGGTTGCCACTTTTACCTTGACAAGTGGTCATATTTAAGAATTATGTCACCAAAAGCAATTTTTAAGAACTTAACACGCTTGTCATGGAGCATCATCACCTTTTCTTGCTGACAGGAAACACGAGTGGCGAGGTCTGGTCTCACCAGAGAGAGAGAATTGTACACAATTCTCTTTGTAGGAAAAGTTTAGCTGGGAAGGACCCAGTTGTGGCATGTCGAGTGAATCTGTAAGACAAGGGGAAGGTCTGAATTTTCTGCTGCAGTGTGTAGGCTGGCTCAGATGCTGAGGATTCCAGAGAGTGCTGAAAGGTTAGCACAAACTTCTCTTCTAGACTGTTTGAAGATGGATGATACAGGGAACCAGTATAGGCTGTTACCTCTGTGGTGGTGGTCTTCATGGGACCAATCACTTCTGGCTGCTGTGAATGAGCATCAATGATAATGAGGTAGTGATTAGAGTGGAGGGTGGAAAAGCCTAAGTGTATGCACTCCCATGGAGCTGTAGGCCATGACCAAGGAGAAAGTGGTGCTGCTAGTGAAGTCTTACTGGTTCTTACTTGTGTGTGCTCTCTCCTCGATGTTGCTGTCTATTCTAGGCCACCATACATGACTGTAGGCTGTTGCCTTCATGCGTGCAACTCCTGGGTGCACCTTGTGCAGCTCACTTAAAATTTGTTGGGGAGATTCCTTCAGCAAATATGACACAACCCATAAAGGTTACTAACTGCTGCATGAACTCGCTCTTGTTGGGCTGAAGTTGCAAGCCAGAACCGTTTAGGCAACGGAGAACAGATTTCAGATTCTGAATGTGCCCTGTGACCCTTGCAGCTTGACAAAGACATAGGCAGGGAAATTGGATACTGAGGAATGTTGAATCGGGGGTTGACAGTAACAGCATAGTCTCCACACGACCACGTGGTGCCATCAGCCTTTGGGACATGAACCATGGGGGTTGCCCACAAGCTGAATCCGACCTTTTCCACAATATCTTTGGATTCAAGTAGGTGAAATTCGCCCCCAACTGCTTCCTGGAAAGCACAAGGTACTGGGCTGGCCAGCATTGGTTCAACATCAGGTTTCTTCTCCAATTTGGCTGTGATTACTCTAGTAACACCAAGGTCAGTCTTGAAGACATTAGGGTGACACTGGATTGTGTTGGTTAATAGTATCTTTACATCATGTGGGAGGCCTGCTCCTGAGACACGGATCCTGCAATTTGGTTTCCAATCCAGTTTGACCCGAGAGACCAATTTCTTCCAAAGAGGGGTGGTTGCGAGCCTTTAACCACAAGGAGTGGCACAGTGCCATTGTGATTTTGTGATTTTGGTCCTTGAATTGGAAAAGGAACTGACCAAAAACTTGGACACAGTGCCTTGTTTTGGTTTGTAGGCGGGTACTGGAGGGTTGAGGTGGAGTCTCCTTGGAATTCCTGTTGTTAGTCTCCTGGGATATAATTGAAACTCCAACGCTTGCGTCTGATTCCATTAGGAGAAGGATTCTGTTCAGTTCAACAAGTATTTCAATGCCATTGTTCTTTGCACTAATAATTTGATAATTTAATACTTATATAGCACAATATCTAATGCGCCCTAAAACAACTGGAATAAAATAAGTAAACTAAGTAAAATAAAGTAAAAATAAAATAAATAAATAAAAATAAAATAAGTAAAATAAATTTGTATCTGCAGATCTCGCCACCGTCGAAATTTCTATCTCAAAATAACCTTATGTAATACTTTCCATTTAAAAACTAATATAAAATACTTTAAAAAGCAAAATATCGATTATAAAATCATTGATAATATGACAGTAGGATATGATAGCCAATGTAGCTTATGTAATACTGACATTATGTGACAATAACGCGAACAGTTAGTATACTTATAGCAACCACGCTCTGTACTCTGAGACCATGAAGAAGGCTGTTGCAGCTGTCAATCTGTCCAATCACTACTGCATGAACCAAGATTGGTGTAGATTCGTATGTGATATACTTTCAGATCCTTCAAATGTTATGCAGGTGATAATATGCTGCACTACACATTTTGGTGGTGTGGGTGTCCAGTTTCAAGTGTGAGTCCAGCCAAACCCCGAGATTCTTTGCAGTACTTACTGGGGCAACCCTAGAATAACCAACGGTCAATTTACCAGTACTCACTTTACCAAGCTGAGGACGCGTCCCAATAACCATGAATTCAGTTTTATCCTTATTCAGTTTCAGTTTGTCTGTTAACATCCATATCCTGATGTCGTTAATACATCTCTCCATTGTTTTCGTAGCATCTTGTTCCATTAGAGAATTGTCAGTTTTATACGATAAATACAGCATATGCATGCACTGATGGCAAATGACCTTTGATCACTTCAAATAGCTTACTAAAGTACACGGTGAGCAAGAACGACCCCAGACAACTAGCTTTTGGGATACTGAGGGGTAAACGAAGGCTATCAGAGAGCCCCCCATCAACAAACACATGCAGGGAACGCCCAGACAGGTATGACTTTAGCCACATAAGGGTGTTACCAGTGATGCCCAAGGCTTAACAAAATATCATGGTCCAACAAAATGTCATGGTCCATGGTGCCAAATGCAACACTCAAATCAAGAAGAACTAGAAGTACAAGAAGTACATTTTGATGATTGATGTTGATACAGACATCATTCAAGACTATAACAAGCGCCATCTCTGTACCGTGACTTTTTCTGTAAGCTGACTGTAGCAGAGGATACAAAGCATTATCAGACATATGGCTATGAATCTCAAGAAAAGCAGCCCTCTGAACCACTGTGGGGAGAAAATGCAAGTTACTCACAGGTCTAAGATTTCTATATGCAGTGCACAGACCAGTCTTCTCCAGGAGTGCATGTACAAGTGCTTCCTTCCATTCGTCAGGAAAATGACTAGTTGCTGATGATGCATTGACATATTAGATTTCTGAAAGTAAAACATCTAAAACTTCGGTGACTAATGAAGTGGGCATGGGATCCAGCATGCATGACTTTTTCGCCGACTTTTGGATTAAAACAAGAACATCACTCTCAATTAAAGGACGAAACGACTCCAGCATTTGCTCAACGCCCAATGAAATGTTACCATGTGTCTCAATCACAGGTATTTTCAGTGAATCAATTTCAATGTAAATTCCATCAACCTTTGTCAGGAAAAACTTAGCCAATTCATTTGAATGAAGCGCATTGGGTGTGAAGGAAACTAACAGTAAATAATAACGACAAAGATTACGCCAGACTTTTTACACAACAATTTGTTTATTGGTACTTTAAAAAATTAAACTGTACTGGATATTACAAAGGTAGTAAGTTCTAACAAAAAACATAATTCAGTTACTTATCCCGACTGGGCACTAGATAAACATTTTCTATAAGGACACTTTAACATTCTAAACGGACGCGTCATCGTCGAGTTTTCAAAATTTTATCACCTAAAATATAGCAATTTTATTACGTTGGACATTGACTTCCTGGCTTCTAAAGGAGCCGTTGTTGTTTTTTTTTCGTTGATGGAACCTTCTAGGAATAGAAGATATCATCTAATGCAAGCGGCAACAGCTTCTCCGTAAGGTGAAGTCGTTTCACGATCGGCAGCAGTCCACCCAGCTGCTTTCTACACCTATTCGATGGTTTTTACAGGTAGTTTAGGGTCTCCCAGCTTCTCCAAGGTGCTTTGGAACGTCACCTCATTGACAGTTCTCAGCTCTGCTATACCAATAAAGTCTCTGATGGTGTTGCGAGCTGTACCTGCCAGTATATATGCATTTTTTAAGTTGCATTTTTTTTCTTCTGGAGGGTCGACAGCACCGCCGCGTAACGTCGATAGATTACGGCGAAGTTGTTGCGGTCAACCTTCGCAGCATCTTTATGGTTTGCAGGTGGTAATACTGCAGGACTCTGCATTGCTTGTAGCTGCTGCTCCAAGGCCTTTATCCGCTCATCTTTTTTCTTCAGCTCCCCTTTGTAGGTGTGACACGTTGCTCACTCTGCCAGACCAGGTCTGCCATCTCCTCGGTGTTTTCCTAGGTTAGCTGCTCGTCCTTGGCTTGGTAGCTCTCTTCTGATTCAGCAAATGTGCCTTAAGACTGGTAGGCTTTGCGACTTTGCGACTTTGCTTTCGACTTAGTTTCTGGAGACTGTGGGAGCTCTTTCTCTGTGGCTCTCTTTCCTGTTTTCTGCCTTTTTGCTGGTGGCTGTCAACAATCACATTTACGACTGTCACCACCACATGAACTGCACACAATAAAACAGTGCATTCTAGTGTGACCAGCTTGCCCACAGACAGTACACTTACTTACACGTTGAGACATTCTCGGTAAATTTCCAGTTCTTCCAAGTCGCAATTAGATGCAAATTACATAAAGTCAATCGAGTCGTTCCTTTAAATAAAATAAGACGTTGCCACGATTGGCTTAGGAAAGACCGTGGAGATAGACGAATCCAAGTTTGGTGCCATGAGAAAGTATGAGAGAGGGAGAGTATCGGAAGGTCCATGAGTATTTGGGGTAGCGGAGCAAGGATAGCAGAAAGCAGTGGTCTTCCGTGTTCCCGACAGAACTAGAGAGACACTTGTGAAGCATATTATCACTACACACATTCTTCCTGGACCTATCATCTACTTTGATAAATTCACTCAGTACATACCATTCAATCAGCTAAGATACATCCATCTATTGGTTCAAGAACTTTGTTGATCCTGACAGTGGTGCACACACCAATACCATCGAAGGTGTTTGGGCCTTGATCAAGAAGAAGTTGAAGTGGATGTGTGGTACCCTGTATGCTTTTTGGGAAACAAGTGAAGAATGTAATTTTTTTTTATTCAAGGTTTTCAGATGCATTTTCTAAAAATTTGTTCAACAGACAGATTCTGCGTCGCGTTACATGATTTGCAAACACTAAGTTTACGACAAGGTTTTACAATGACATTCTGAGCACAAAAAGAGCAAGTGAGACTGAACTGTAGACTGGAGCGACACTACAGCTGCTTTGCATTACTCTGCTTTTTTACGCATAGATTCATGAAGATGTATGCCTTGTTATAACTTTCCACTTTGGTTTCACGGTAGGATCAATTTGATATTATAACCTTTTGAACAGTTAACCGTTGGATGAGTTAGGCTTCTGCAGTGATAAGCTAGTGAGGTGTAAATTTGGCTAATTAGAGAATGGTTAGCTGACCACTTGTGTCCAGCAGAAACTGTGCTTCAAAGGGATGATCATGTTTCTGGCTGATTCCATATTTTGACAGTTTCACTGGGCTTTTTTGTTCCTCTAAGGCATTAGAAGTACCTTTCCTTTCCGCTGTGAAAAAAACTGCATATATTATTATTTGTATCAGATGTTTCCGGGTTTCCGTTGAAGTAGCACTTATATGATAACTATCTTTAGCATGAAAGGGATTGCACACTGACTAAAACTCAGGACAGTTGTGTTTCTTTTTAATGGACAGCTTGTATTTAATTTTAAGTGTATTTTGCACTTGGAGAAAGATAAAAAAAGGAACAATCTTACTTTATTTTTGAATCAATTGCATTATTCTTGGTCCTCAGGTAGCCAATGGTAGGTTAGGCAGGCGAGTCTCTAAATGTCCTTATCGGAACATAAGAAATATTTGGTAGTCCCAGTTCCCTGTTTGGTGGTCTCTTGAACAATTACAGTAGAGAACTTAAGCACCGGACGTTTTAGAAGCAACGGCAACTTTAGCAACTGAAAGAGAGTAGGAAGAGAACAGCGTCGTTCCTGCCAAAATACAGACGTTAAGCAGACACGAGTTTTGTGGCAATGGGTTTGGTAACAAACTCTGTTACTGAGGAAAATTTACTGATTCCCCCATTCAGAAACAGTGAGCTTTTCTTCCAATTTTTACGATAGCATAAACAATGTATCTTTTCATAGCAAATAGTGCTGCAAGAAACTGCCACATATCACTGATTCCTAGCTTTATAAGTAAACAGTTATGGATAAACTGGAACTTGAACGATAAATCGTTTTGTAACAATATGATTATAAATTGTTGTAAAATTTCACTCTTACCTTGTTCACTGTGACTCGATCAGCAAACAATAATGGATAAACGGGCTTCTCTTTTTCAATGAAACTTGACTGTTATGTTTCAATATAGATTATGCCTGTTACCTAATGTTAATGACAAAACTGCAATAACTGTGTGTCACTTTATATACAGCTATGAAAGTGTTTTATACCTATGCATCAAGATTGAATGGTCGTCTGGGAATCTGCAAATTTAAAACAAAAAATCTACAATACTTTATTCTTGTTTGTAAAGCTAGGGCGTGAAGTAAATGCTTTTTCTCTCATTGATAATTCTACGCAGATTTTCCTTAAGGTCACATAGTTTGGGTTTAGAATTTTTTTGGAAAAATTCAACGTACCTTTAAAATTACTCTGTTTCCACATGTCTTTACTTAAGAAGAATAAAGATGAATAAAAAGACGTTTGCATGTCATTTTCGGTTATATACATCCAGGGAAAGTATGAGCCTTTGGCTCGGACACCTTGGGTAACCTAGTCCCTTGGATGGACGATAAAATGTATTATATTGTATTGTATGATTACCCACCCCGGCGAAGTTATAATTTTGCACTTTGTTAATTTAAACTCCGGTATTTCAATTTCTGTTTATTACCAGCAGAACGAATCAAACCAATAGGTACAACTTGATCTGACTTCCATGACAATAGGAAAATTTATTTTAACTAATACTTAAATTTTAAATTGGATCTGACTTCAGCATAATATAATAAGAACAAAACAAGATCTTATGAGTTAATACCTGAAACAGGTCACTAGATATTACGTCTGTAAACATCTTTGTAAACACAATATGTTAAAGAGTGAAGTGTCGGTGCCGTATGTGACAACATAAACTTCAAGAAATAGTAATTACTATGCCAAGGTGTTGTCATCAACAGATATTAAATGTGCATACATCTAATCTGTAACCACAACTTATCAAAATCTTATGTTTAAATGTATCAGAAACAAATATAATATCAGTGTCATATGTGATAGCAAAATTCAAAGAAAGAAAAACTGTACCAAGGTGTTGTCATCAATAGATATTACATCTGCAAGCATCTTCGTAAACACAATATATTAAAGATTAAAGTGTCAGTGTCATATGTGACAGCAAAGACCTCGAGAAATAGTAATTACTGTGCTAATGTGTTGTCATCAGTAGATATTAAATTTGCACACATCTAATCCGTAACCACAACTTATCAAAATCTCATGTTTTAATGTATCTGAAATAAATAGTGTCAGTGTCATGTGGCAGCCAGAGTTGAACTAATCTACTCTTCCTTGACAAGTACCATGACATGCGATTGTCTATGTCAACACTGTAAAGATGGTTACGTGAATACAATCTTAAAAAGATAAAGTTGGTAAAAATTTGCCTGCTGTTGAGAGATTAATCCAAGACGAGATAGATGGCCCAGGTGGCATTTGTGGTTACAGGGGAGTTTGGTATATGCTTCGTATAAAGTATGGGCTGTTTTTCCCTTGGTAAGAGGCAGAATCCCTGATCAGAACGATAGATCCAGCTGGAGTGGAAGAGAGGAAGCGCCATAGGCTAAAAAAAAAGGTATTATGGGTCTCCTAGACCAAATTATTGTTGATGGTTATGATAAACTGAAACCTTCCGTATTTCCCATCCATGGGGCTGTTGATGGCTATAGTCGCATAGTGATGTGGCTTAAGGTAGATAGAACCAGTGATGATCCAGAAATAACTGCAAAGTTTTTTTCAGATTGGGTTGAGGAGGTTGGTTGATGTCCTTCATTACTCCAAACAGACTGCGGAACAGAGAATGTAGTAATTGCAGGTACACAGCGTTTTTTAAGAGCTGACTGCAATGATGATTTTGCTGGTGAAAAATCACACCGTTATGGTCCTTCTACTGGAAATCAAAGAATAGAGGCCTGGTGGGCCAATCTTCGCCGTTGTCATCTAACATGGTGGATCAACTTTTTTAAAGACCTTGTGGATCGTGGGGTATTTCTCACTGATGATGTGCTCCATGGGATGTGCATATGGTTTTGCTTTGCAGAATTAATCGAATTAATCCAGCATGATGCGGACTTTGTGAAGTTTCACTGGAATACACACTACATTCGGCATTCAAGGCATGAAACAGTTCCTGGGAAACCAGAGGAACTCTATTATCCTCCTGAAAACTTTGGAGCTTGAAACCACTTACACCCAGTGTCCCCTGAATAGCTAGATGAAGCAAGGCTGAAATGTAAAGCAACAGATTTCAACAACGATTTTCAGGAGTACTTTAATCATGTTTTGTCCCTTCTTAATGTTTCAAAGCCCTCTCACTGGAAGGAAGCTTCGAGCCTGTTTTCTCATTTAATAAGAGTTGCAGTGTAGGAGCTATTCGATTCTGGTCCACAGTTGACAAAGACCAGTGATCTTATAACAGTTAATGAAAAAGTGAATGACAAGTAGCTTATTAAGTTCTCAGTGTCACTTTAAAACGTTGTTATATAGAGAATAATAAATGGCGCGCGCAGATATGGAATTTCTCTTCGAGTGTTTAACTCAATAGCTCACAGGTTAGCGCAGCGAACGAGATGTCGAGTTACACACGAGAATAGAAATTCCATATCTGCATGCAATCATGTGTTATTTTGTTTATCATATAAACACAATAGCCCTTTATTGAGAAGAAAAGCCAAGGGAATGGGAATGTTCGAAGTAGAACAAGACAGGCCGTTTTGCATTGGCCGGCCTGTTCAAATTAATTTAAATGCACACTGTATTACCACGCTAAAAACCAAAGTTGTTAATAAATAGGAACTAAAAGAAACTTAAATAAAGGTCAATTTTCATTCAAGATAAAGCCTGAAATGTATCGACAAACTAGAGACAATTCTTTATGCAGCGGCCACCGATCTGTTCAAATTAGTCGAATTAATTATTCATCCGATAAAACTTATGGCAAATTACATTGCTACACTTCATTAATGAATGAAAATAAATGAATCGACAATCCCCAAATAACAATCGTAGAGTGCGTTGGCGCTAACTCTTAAGATGGAAAAATGCGTTGAATCATGATTACAAAAACAACAACGGTCGTAATTTTAATTTACAAAATTCTCATTTAATGACTTTGTCCTTACCGACAGAAGACGTCTTCAGGTATATGGTTCATACAGGTTTGATGAACTTTTATGCAAGGCCTTTTTCAAGGACTTTAAAACAATATTCAAGGAGTCCGTTTCCACAGGCATGATATCACATTTTTTCAACAGTCACTCCAAAAAAGCAATTCCTGCAAGTACAAATGATGTCATACAACCAAAGGATATGATTGTATACAGGGCGTGAAATTGCACCTAATACAGGCGCCAATGCGACAAAAATTTTCACTTTGGCAACCAAATCCTGAAAATTGGTCGCTATGCTGGCCCAGTTAGAGACATGGTCAGATTATAAACACCATCATAGTTAGAAGAGGTTACTAACTATGATACCATAATACTTGGAAGTTGCTAGTTGGGGTAACCCCAAATGGACAGGTCACTTTTTTGTCAGATCTCTGGGGTGGGCGTGTGTCTGACAAGCAAATAACAAGAGAGGGTGGTGTCTTAGATTTGTTGCAAGTGGGTGATAATGTCATGGTTGATCACGGATTTGTCATTTCTGCAATTGTACCTGCTGGCGTTACAGTAAACATGCCACCATTTTTTTTTATAATATAAAATAAAATATAAGGATTTGAAATATATTTCTTTCAGGATTCACACCGTTTCTTTTGTTATTCAACAACCTATATTTAACTTACCACCCTGTTGAATATTAACAAACTGAAAGTCTGGGGAGGGCTTGATAATGTAGCAGGGAAGAGCGGGGCTAATGAATTGAATTTGATTGTAAATAAAGGATTTATACAAATACATTCCTGAAGCGAAGGATTTATTAGAATTTCTGCAAATTAATCCCTCATTAATTATTTACTTTCCAATTACTCAATTGAACCTTGCTCTTGCTGAGAACACCATATTCTTCCTCTTGACAAATTTCAGCCTCAATTCCCGACAATAATGTCATCTACAAATGTACTTCACTATAAACAATGCAGAGGGAAAATACATGTTTCTTTCCAATTAAGTTTCCAGTCTTTCGAGATTATAAAGGTACACTGATTGAATGTCACAGATTTGGTTTCAGGAATTCCAGCTTCTTCAAAACCCTTAGAAAATTTACAAGTGATTTCTTCTTGTAGCTCGACTTCACGCTTTAATGGCGCCTTTTTACTACCAATGGAATCTGAAAGTGACACGGCTTCACTACTGTCGAAAGCCTTTGAAAACTCAATCTTAGTTGAAGTTTGCGGGCGTTGATATTTTTGCAAAGACCTAACATCTCTCTACCCGGTACGTTGCATAACAAACTTATCTGGAATTCCTTTTTTCAATGCTCGTGTTGCTGTTGTTGCACGGAGGCTGTGGTTGGTGAATTGGCCCTCGATACCTGCGACTTTGCAAAGCCTTTTCACAGTTTCTCTAAGGATGTCATGACCCCACTGGAGAATTTCCATACCAAACTGCTAAATAAAAAAGAAACACATTTCTTTTAAGCCACATCATTTGCTAATAACTCAGTTCATATGTTGCCTTATCGACCTACCATCATCCGAATGCTTAAATGCACGTTTCGGAGTTAAGTAGAACACATTTTTCGTCATCGCCAACTCAGGACACTTGGATACATATTTCTTATACAGCTAGTCAACCCAGGTTGTTTTTCTCGCCAAAAGATATGTAAACCAATTTTTCTGGCTCCATCTCGTTTGCTGGCTTTAAAGTGAGTTGGCTGAATTTTAAGTTACGGTGCTCTTTTCCTCTTCGAAGGGAAAAGTTTTTTCCGATTAGGAAAAGCATGGTATCCAACAGATCTCTCGGTGACGAGTCTCCTAATAGCCCGAGATTCCAAAGCTTGTTTTCTTCACCTTCCGAGAAGGCCTGTGCTTCTTTTACGTTCGATCCTATACCCATGCCAGTCAAACGTTTCATCTCGGCGTCTAGAAAATGCTTAAACGAGGGATCGGTGAAGAAGTTTAGCTCAGGCCGACCATTGTCTCGCATGTGTCGCTTAAGACCACAGAAAAGTTGATAAAGACTGTTGGGCGGGTAAAATGCACCTGGATCCTTTTCATTACGAACTTCCACAACCAATTTGCTCAGCCAATAATTGAGTTCCTCATTGTCAGTGATATTGAGAATGTCAGGATTGACTTGATCATTCTGTTTCGCTCCACAGCCCTTTCAGACCAAGTACGAACTGCCCACGATATATTTATTCTTGTATTTGGCGGTATTCGAGATTCCTTCCTCTTCTCGAGTTCTTCATCGTCAAAGATCAAAATCTTCCTTACTGCTTTTGGGCAATACCATGGGTCCGTCCATCCTCGATGCTTTCCTCAGTCACTACTTGCTTTAATTCTTCGGCACACGAATTTCGTGGAGCAGGCTCATCACTAGCTACTAGGCCGTCTAAATTAGAATCAACACTAAAATTGTGTTGCAATATTTCTTCCGGAAAAACTATTTTGAGTACGAAAAAGCTCCTCGTCGTTATACATGCCGCCCATAATGACAGCACAAAAGCAGAGAAATGAGTCTTTGGAAAACATTCGTACACATTTACTGAAAAACTAGTACACAAGAACAAATACAAAAAATCAAACAGTAGAACACATAAACAAAAAACAAAGAAAATGCAATATTATTCCCTAGTGGACTCGCCAAAATATCAAAGTACAAAAAGTCTAGCGCTTGTCACGGAGGAATTCGCAACAATTTTTCACAGTTCTGTGAGAAACGCACACATCAGGTTGCTTTCATTGTATCTGCTTTGATACGACGAAGGTGTGACCGTACTAATTAGCTGGTGTTTGGCCTCTTGAAGAAAGGATCGTTATAGAAATTCCCTCATGAATAATATCATTAAATAAGTTAAATAAATACCTCGAACGTCGGTGTTAATCGATATACATCCCTCGGCCCTACAGCCCTTGGAATGTATATGGATGAATACCTCCGTTTTCGGTATTTATCTCTTACACAAAAAATTAAATCTAGTTGTAGTAAGAGGAAAATCTAATTGAACAAAATTGTCATCTAAATGTAGAGAAATCTAAAAGTATTTTAAAAAATGGAATAAATAGATGAAAAATAAAATATATACATACATATATATATATATATATATATATATATATATATAAATATTATGAGAGGAAAAAAGGACGCAACTACATTTTCCCGACAATATATATATATATATATATATATATTCAGTTGGTGACATGAACGTTCGCGAGATATTAACCATGAGAAGACCATGTCCACATCAGAGACATTCATCAAAAGAGACTTACACAAATTCTTTAAGGATGATTTAAAACAGCTAAGAGAGGTAAAACCACTAGGGAAAGCTTTATTGCATAAGTTGTTTCACATTTGTACAATACCGCTAAAATATGAAGCTTGCATAGTGCTGGTCTTACAGACCGGATAAGTAAGATAGAAGCCAGCAGACTGACCACGGCGTGTACATGGATGATTGTTAAAAGCTATGAGACGTCAATATCGATGTAGTCGTAAACAGCTTTGTAAAAGAAAACAAGATTCTTGATTCCTCAATCATTAGCAAGAGGCAGCATATCCAAGGCGAGCAGTCTCTCCCCATATGACATCTGGCCCATGTGTTGTTGTCCCTATGTACCACTTGACGGTCAACGTGCTTGACTACGATGTGAAATTGTCACTACATGCATTGCACTTTCTCGTGTTATTTTGTAAGGCAATGAAGTAATACAAATGCAGCAAGAATCCGGAGTGCTATGCTCCTGATGCTGCCGTCCATGGAATTGTCGTCGATGATCTTGGGAAGGAGCATTTTGCATGTGAGCTTTAAAAGCTTACAGTTATGATTAATGAAATCGTGCTCCAGGAACAGTATAGCTTGGTGGATTAAACACACCTGGGTAGAATGGATTCATCTGTGATTGATTAGTGGCAATACTTGGCTGGCTTTGTGCTATATGCAAATTGTGTAACCCTTTTCTGTCTGAAATATTTGACGTGCATGGCAAGGGGTTTCATGGCTGGTTGTATGTTTGCCGCATCTGCTTCTGGGCTGTCTTTCTCCCTTTCTGCCTCTCCCAGCTGGCATTCCAAAGGTGATGGCTTTGCTGTAGTTGATTCCACAAGTCTTATGGTTATTGGTCTCCAGCTACTACAGGTATGCCTCTAGGTTTCCTCTTTTTAATGATGCCGGAGCAGCGCAAGTGCATAAATAAGACACGGAGTATCCGTGGCAGTCCTGGTATTCTTCTTTTTCGTTTGTGTACTCATCAATGATGTGTGGTTTTGTGGGCTTTGGTTTTGAGGGAATGATGAGGTTGGATATGCTGTGACTTGAGCAGTTCTTGGCCTTTTTGAGCAATTAACTTTAAAACATCCGCGGTGATCCAATCACTGAAAAGAAGCTGTAAGTCGACGGACGTAATAAGCAAATGAAGCTCTAGTGACCAGAATGGCTCAAACTGCTTCCCTTTTTGTCAATCGGTCAATCCTCTAGACTGTCTGCACGTGCTATTTATTGACGTCATTCCTTTTTTTTTTGATACACCAAATACTATAGGTTTAATAATGCTTTTTACCACTGTACAAAATCCTACTAATAAAATAGCTACTAATAAAAATCACAGCAATAATTAATGACTAATAATAACCATATAGTATTCATTAAATCTTAATTACCGTATAAAAGGAAAGCAATAGGGGAAAACTGAATTCCCATATAAAAACTGCTCTCCAAGGCTAATATAATATAATATACGTTACATAAGAAAGAAGAAACTAGAGAAACAACCAAACAATAAAAAAAAGTAAAATCTGAATAAGTCTCATTTCGGGATAACAAAATAAAACTATGTACAAAGATAATTCAGTATAGGAGTTCTAAAGGAATTCCAACTGGAAGCTGACAAAACAAAATTAGGTAAAGAGTTCCAGTCATTAACGTAACGGTTAAAACTGAAAACTTCAAATAGTCAGTCCTGCCTGCTTTAGGCCTTCATTTAAAGTCATGCCTACCTCTAGTTTTTGTCGGGCAAGTCAAATCCACATATCTGGTAAAGTCCACATCAGAATAGCCATGAATTACCTTGTAAACCTGCACCAAACAAAAGTATTTCCTTCTGAGCTCCAGTGTTGACCAATTAGGTTCGGTAAGCCTATCAGAGTAAGACTTATTTCATCCACAAGTCAAACGAGTAGCACGACGCTGGATGGATTCAATACTGTGAATGTGTTTAGTCAAATATGAGTTCCATATTCTAAAATGGGACGAACTAAAACGTTGAAAGAAGTTTTTATTGCCTCAGAATCTTTGGACCCAAATGTTCTCCTTATTAGACCCAACACTCGAAACATGCAAGGATCTACACTTTTCAGACCTAAGCGTAACCTTCTACAACAAAGTGTACCAGGAAGCGGCAGACAAGAGGTCATCTTGAAGCTCAACATAATCATCTTCAGACTTGATCTTACGATAGAGTACGCTGTCATCTGCAAAAAGCTCCGTACTGCAGCTTACACCTAGGGGGAAGTAATTTATGTACAGCAGGAAAAGAAGTGGCTTCACTATACTCCCTTGAGGAACACCTTAGGACAACCCCATCCAATCTGATGAATGACCTCCAATAATGACTCTTTGTGTACGGTCTGACAGATAGTCATGAAACCAGGAAAGCAACCGACCAGGAACGCGATAAAACTGCAGCTTATAAAGCAGGTGATGATGAGAGACCCTGTCGAAGGCTTTTGCAAAATCCAGGAAGATCACATCGACTGAATTACCTTTCTCGAGAGAACTGAACCATGAGTGTTAGCAGCTGAAGAAGTTGAGTGACACGTGAACGAGCTTCTTTAAAACCATGCTGGCTCTCACTCGCAGACTTTGATGAGTTAAGAACTTCATGATATGTTTATGGATGATACGTTCCAAAGACTTCACCAAAATACTTTTCAGGGAAACTGGTCGATAATTTTCAGCCAAAGTGCGTTCACCAGATTTATGAATTGGAACAACATTGGCAGATTTCCAGACGCTTAATAACTTGCCATGATCCAAAGAAAAATTAAACAATTGTGTTATTGATGGTGCCAACTCAGCTGGGCATTCCTTCAGGATTCTTGGTGAAATTGCATCAGGACCATTCGCTTTGTTTACATCAATGGTACTAAGAACTTTATAAACATCAGCCACTGAACATGTTAAATCATTAACCATGCTCTCAGTGAAAGGTGCAAGAACCTCATAATCCATCTCTCCAGATCTTTCGCTAAATACACCAAGAAAGAATTTATTAAATATATCAGCTTTCCCTTTGGGCGTAAAGGTAGATTGACCATCGTATTCAACACAACTGGGAATACTAAATTACCAGTGTGTGATTTAACGAAGGACCAAAACTTTTTCGGCTTGGAAGGCAAAGATGCTGTTAAATTAGCCACACATTTCCAGTTCGCTTTATTCAAACTATCCTTCACCCTACTGCTAAAGGACTTGTATTGAGCCCAATTAGCAGGGTCTCTTGAAGATTTTGCTTTCCTCCACAAGCGCCATTTCTTCAAAACAAGGATTCGTAACTCAGAATTAAACCATGGTACATTCCTTTTATACTTCAGGGACTTTGTTGGAATATTACGTTCAACTGCCTCAATAAACAGAGCTTTCCATGCATCCCAAATATCATTCATATCATCCACTAAGAAAGCAGTAGTCCAAGGTATATTTAAGAGATCGTTCCGAAGACCATTCCAATCAGCAGAACCAAAGCCATAAACAATCCTGGGGGTTTGCCTGGGTCATGAGATTTTGAGCCTCAAATTAAATACAATAGAATTATGATAAGAATTTCCAAGTCCCTCGTTAACACTAAGGTCAAACTAAAAGTCAGGAGCTGTAGATAACACCAAATCCAATATGTTATCTATCCGCGGAGGATTCAAGACCATTTGATGAAAAAGTAATCTTGAAATATGGAGCAAAACATCGAGGATAAAGTATCAGAGCCAATAGGACAAGACGGATTGGACCATTCAACATTGGGTAGATTGAAATCTCCAAGTAATAAGGTTGTTAAAGTGCATCCACGTCCCTCCTAAAATCACAATGATTTTCCTAACTCCAGCAAATACGAAACGTCCGAAGAAGGAGGTCTATAAAAAACCCCAACCATCCTACGAGAATACGGGTGTATAATTATGTATTAATTATAATCTCGCACCACAAAATTTCACAATCGGTTTCGAGCTCCGATCTTCTGATGCTGCTGATTTCCTGAGAATAGGCTAGTAATAATCCTCCACCATTACGTAAGCGATTCTTACGATGCACATGATACCGACCAGGAAAGATTTCCGCTGAATTAATCGAACAATTCAGCCACGTTTCAGTAACAGCGACTAAATCAAAACTGGAAGACAATTAGGGACTGCGTAAATCAACTATTTTGTTGACAATACTTCTTGTGCTTAGTGACAAGCAAGATACATAATTCTTTCGGGTCAGCTCGGCCAAATGTGCTTTCGAGGCCTTTAACGAGACCGGTCCAGAATTTGGATTTAAATCGCCACTTATCGCTAATCTCATCAGGTTAATGCTTATTTGAGAGTTTGGGTACAAGCAAACCCGAGAAGACAGATACTTTCGGCCACGTGAAACAGAAGCGACTTGCCTTTCATGTAGAAAAAGCCCTTTTCAAGGAAAATTCGAAGCATAGTCGATGGTAGACAGCACAACAGACTCACCACTGAGGGCATGGAAACACAACAAGACCAGAGGTGAAAAAGCAAGAACAAAAATGGTGGAGCTCATGATAACACGTTTGAGCGCCATCTTGGCCAGCGGATCTCGGCTGACGTAATTTAGGCCTTTTTTCTACATCAAAGAACTCTAGCGTGACATACATAATTTGTATATGGTGCTGAGCTGCATGATTACGGGAATGTGTCACCATGGATGATACTGTATTACTGTTATAACGTCTGGAAAGACATCAATCTATGTTTATTTCAAGTACATTTCATTGTAGGTATAAAATTGTAAAATAACATTTATAAAGCTAGTATTCATAAACCTGAAATTTACACAGTACAATTGGTATAAGGTATAGATATATTTGTCCCTCCATATGCATTAATCGAATCTTGTTTCCTTGTCTTGTTTAACACACTCCCTGTCTGCTCAGTCAATAGTACAAGGAGTTCACTGACTTTCATTTCTTAAGTTCATCCTGGCTTAATAAATGTTGTTCAGGTAGATGTAAGGTGAGACTCTTTTCCGCTGTAGAGGTGGTTGAGATCCTGACAAACCTCTTTACTGTCTCTTCCTTTCCTCAGTAAACCAGAGTGAAAAAATTCTTTAGATATGAACACTTCTCCCTTTTGCACACCCTGAGCACCTCCTGTCTCTTTTCCACTCGTTGTAAATTAGTTGCGGTGTCCCAGCGGTTGATCTGCCTGTGGAAATACCGTTGTAAGTCATCATTCTTTGCACACCTGTTGAAAAGTAGGCATCAAGACTGTAATTGTCGTTTTTGGTAGTGTACCAAATGTAAAAGTCATACTAGAACAATGTTCATGCGAAGAAGTTTACTCATGTTCCATGTTTGGCAGTTAGCTTAAATGACATAGTCTCAGAAAGACATATTCACCTTTTCCACTAAACAGTTTAAGGCTTCCATGCCTCCTCAACATACCAAGTGCACGATAGATAAGCGTATACATATATTAGGTGATGGTAATAGTGTCAAGATAGCCAGAACCACTTCCTGCCATTGCTACCATTTCCTTTGACCAGTTCAGAACCTGATAAAGAAAAAAATATAATTTAGGGCATGTGTTAAAAAATATTTTCAAATGGTCCTAGTCCATTCATGTATTTGATTTTTTTTTTCAATAATTGAACCTAAAGTTGTGATCATCATGAACAAAATCAATACTTTTTATCTTTATTTTAAATAGTTCTGCTCTAACCTTCTCTTTAAATTTCACCAACTTTCCTTCTATCAGATTCCTGTTAAGGTTTTAGAGAGATCACAAGATCTCTCTGAAAATCTTAGTAAACCAAAAAATTGCTTTTTCAGAGATCATTGGATAACACATCAAATGATCTTTATCTTTGTATTTTTTCCAAAGTGATACTTACAATGTAAAGATTCTTTGTCTTCTCTACTTTGAATGAGAGAAGAAACTTCTCAAACAGTTCTGGTAGTTTTCCAAGAGGTAGTCTCTTGTCTCCCCTAGTAGAGACGTCCATTCCCACATGTCTCCCTCTTTGTAGACATTGAACTTGACCCTTGGTGACCACACTGTTGACAGAAACGTGGTAAGGTGAACCACAGACTTTCGCTGGCTGAATTATCGTTTTCCTCCATCGTGCAAAAAGTTTATATAGTATTACACTGCCAAAAATAAGCATTAGGTGTAGTTCATCAATAAGGACAATGTCAGGTGGAATGTTGAATAGGGGCTTAAAGTGACACCCTGGTTGCTTGTGCCCGTCCTGGCTGATAATCCTCACCACTTCAGGGTCTTAAAATTGGGAGCAAGAGTGTGTCATGCTACACCTAGAAAAAAATAAACATAAATAATTGTGTTGCAAGTTATATACATTTATTTTGCACTCTTAAATTTCATATGTGAACTTACTGACACGTTTTTTGTATAACTGTCTAGAAGATAAATGATATTAATCATACTCCCTCAACCAATGAGAGAATAAAGATTAAATGTAATTGCTGTCCATTCTTGTGAATTGAACTCCAGATACAGGTATTAAATAAGAAGTTTCCCCCTTCATCTCCATTACCAAGAGTAGAAACTGCAATAATTAGAAATGTCAATTTAGCCTGTAAGGGTAACATGCCTGTCTTGAATATTGCAGGAGGAGATATGAATTAAGAAAAATCCTCAGTAATGACATAGTACACTGGAGAAAAATGTTCTGGATCAGCGTAACAAGGAAAGTAACGTGAATAATTGTCATTGTCTTAAACTTTTTTAATTCCACAAAATTAATTTCTTAAAGATTGGGTTACAGCATATCGAAATTTGGTAACTAAATCACAAAAATACGAAAAAATGTAGGTTTGGTGCATGTGCATATTTTTTTTGGAACAAAGTGCTTGACTTCGACATTGTTGGCTTTGTTTTCTGAGAATCAAACTTTGTTATAACCTTTTGGTCCTATTGCTGATTGAAGGTAAACTTCTTCGGACGATAGGAAATTCTTCCATAAAGCTGTTTACCTTTTCTGCACCGGCTTTTCCCTGGGAAGACAATAAAAAAAACAAGACGTTCATTTGCAAGTAAAATTCCTGTGGACAACACAGGTTTAGATCCATTGCTTGGTGTATTCCTTCAAGATATCCTATCTGGATGTCAATGACTCGCTCCAAGTGAACTTCGCTGCAAAATTTATTTGGAGTTTTTTAGCTAAACCTCTCCAACTCTACGGTTCAATTTTTATGAATAGATTCGTTTAAGAATCTTCACGCTAAAACCCCTGTGCTGGTGTAAAGGTCGTTTTCGGAAAGTTTCTCCAAAACTTTTTCTTCAGGTGAGCGTTTTTTATTTACTTTTCTCAGCCTGCCACCACAATTTTTTAATATAGAAACATTTCCGTCATCTTCAACCATGTCCTTCCATCTTCGACTCAACACCACTCACCATACGTTTGAGCACTCTGGTTTGCAACCGAGGTGAAAATGGCTTTCCAGAACTTTTTCGAGGTACAATGTGATTTTTCTTCCAATTTTGTCTGAAAGAGGGATAGTTTACATCCCTTTTGTGAAAAAAGCATCACAACTTAAAGAGAAATTGTAACTTTTTAAAAGACAAAAAGTGACACATTGTGTAAAAGGCCACAATTTTAGCGCCAATCGTTATTTGTGTTGTTCACATCTGTAATAATATTTCTTGAGGACTTCTTGTTGCATTCTCGACAAGAACAGTTACTTCCATTCTGATTTATTGAATATGCTCTAATGGCACATGGTGGAAAAACTAAAAAATGAAAAATCAAGGACCAAATAAACAAAAATTCGCGAACGAAAGATGTGAGAAAACGAAATAACGTCGAAAGAAGCGATCACTTACGTTGCCGAACTCCTAAGAGAGTAAAATACGAGGTATTCTACCGAGCTTAATGTTCTACATTGATTTGTAGCCTCCTCATATATTCTTCTGGTGTATTCGATTACATTGCATAATTAGGGTTTTTGGCAAAAGCTTGAATTACGACCGTCAAGCATTAACTAACGAAATTTTCAAGCATAACTTTTGTCACACTCCTTGCCCAAGGATTTGCATCCTTGCTCTGACTACGTTTCTTTCAGAGGATTCCAACTGTATAGTGGTTTGATACAACCAGAAGCACGAGAGAGCTCATAGCTCTTCCTTCCATCTTTATTTGTCAAGACCGTTGCCTCACGCACTTTTCCATTTTTCTCTTGTAAATTATCAACATAGTCCTTTTGCCACCAGGAAAAAAATTTATGTCCAAGGTACTGCACCTTCCTCCATCTACATCACGCATGGAGTTCCTGGGACACAAACTCTGCTGGAGGAGGGCTAAGTGGGCGGTTTCTCTGTGTCAGCAACATTGAGGGTGTGAGAGGAAGAGGTTCATCTTGGCATGGCTGTGATGGGGTATGCGCTTACTACTGCGTTAACTTCGGACATCTATCCACCGTGATATAATAAGCTCAGTTATGCACGCATTCTGATTGGTTCTCACTTATGATCTATTGGAGGACAGACGTATAAATGACGTCATCATCAAAACTTTTTTAAAATTCTTTATTATATAAAACAAATAGATTCCAATTTCGTCTGTTCAGTAATAGATCACAGAGGACGTCAAAATGTGGTAAGAACATCAGTGACACACTTTTGTTCTTACCGCATTTTGACGTCATCTGTGATCTATTACTGAACAGACGCACGGCAACTTGGAATCTAGTTGTTAAACAGATACGTCTCCACAGCTGGGTGGCTCATTTGAGTTAAGGCCTCATCTAGCTCAGTCTTTGCTCCTACAAAGTTGCTACCTTATACCCCGTTCACACTAAAAAACTTGTTTAAATTGGTGTCATCAGGGTATTAGTCTCGAGGCTGGTCCTTGGATAGAGAAGAACCTTCTCAGGGCAAATATGAAGGAGCCAGCATCCATTGTTTCTATTACCAAGTTAGTGAAAATGACTGCTTAGCATTTTTTGAGTGCCACTCCTCCTCTGGTCTTCTTAGACTTTATCACCCATGGTCCAAACACATCGCAAGCGATGTTGATAAAGGGAGGCCTAATCTCCCCTCTGTCTGGGGGCAGGTTTGTCATCTTTTGCTCCAGTATAGGACCACGTAGTCTCTTGCATGTGATGGAAGAACTGATCAACTTGGCTACGACTCGGTGACCACCTATCAGCCAATATCAACACCGATGTAAGTGAAAGGTGGCTTCTCAGGAATTAACCTCTTTTGGTAAACTTGCCTGTAGCGTCCACTCATAGCTACTTGAAACTGTACTTTAATCAGTTGTTCACTTGCTAGTTCGTTTCTAATCTGCACATAACTTGTATTCATTCCATTCACAAATTGCACGTGAAAGAGAAAGATTCGCTGAAATAACAACAACGCGACTATTACAAAGATGATATTGACCGAACAACCGAAATACTGCATACTTACAAGTTATTGTGCCTTCTAAATAGTAAGGAAAACTTGTCCTAACGAAACGACAGTGTAACTCCATAACAAAACATGCGCTTTTCGTGGGAAAGAGCGCCCGCGATATTTTGCGTGCGGTCACCGAAGACCGAACCATATAACGTTTATTTTCTGTCTCTTACATGCCTTTAACTGTTCCCCTGGGCATGCCTTTCTCTGCTTCTCTTTCTGATGCTTGTAAGGAAGGATAACAGGATACTTCCTTTCATCGCGAAGGGGTGCATTGACTAGTCGACCTCCAACTCTCAACAGGCCTTACTTTAGCTGCAGGTTCAACTGCTGTATCGACGCACCAGCCTTTCGAAGAACTTTCCCACCAACAGGAGTAGTATAAAGTCAGTTCATCTAAAGCATTTCTTTGAAGAGTGGAGACATAAACCTGAGCCTCTTTCCTAACTTCTACATCGATATCTCTTAAGACTAGAACTTCAATCATTTTGGGCCATAGACTCTCGTCTTCCCACAGGTACATAGGCCCTTTCAACCAATGGTCATTCCTTAACATGGCATTTAACTTTAATCCCTTCGACCCATCATCATGCAGCTGGGTTGTCGTCCCGGTTCACATACGTCTTCTAGGAGGGTTTAGATTTATTGTGTATCACTGTTAGTCGATCAGACTCAAACGTACGGAATCCCTTTGACTCGTTGTTGATACACTTCAACACGGATGTCAAATCAGTCCAATAGCAAACATGGTCTATTGTCATGTGCCATTCTTCATTCTAACACCCGCTGTCAGCTTCAATCTTGGAGTCGAAATTTTGTATACAGGAGCCAATCTTGTCTTCCCCATTACAAGTACATGTACACAGTGAACTTGGTTGGTAACATCTTTCAAACGGAGGTATGCAACGGCTGCATATCCTTGCCGAGAGGGGTCTGAGAAGAGGTGCAACTGTACTTCTTTAAAAGCGCCAGCGCTTCCATTGCCCTTTGTTGGCTTCCTCTAATGGATCATCCCAACTTAGCTTCTTTTTACTAAGCGTTTGCAACAGCAACTTAGCTTTCATTGCATATGGAGTGATGAATCCCAAAGGATCGAAGAGGGAATAAACAGCAAACACAATTCCTCAGCGAGTCACTGGTTTCTGATTCACTTGCTTCAATATCTTCTCTGACACTTCCCATACAAACTTGTCGTCTTCTATGTTCCACTTTAGTCCAAGAGCAGTCTCCGTAGGAAGTCGCTCAAGCTCTAAATTAACAACCGATTTGGCTCTTTCCTACTCTGGGATTGTCGCCATCACTTCTCTGTCATTACTGTACCACTCTGTTAGGCGGAATCTGTCTTTCTCTCGCAACTTGCGCAGTTGACTTACTAATCTAATTGCTCTCTCTGTGGTACATGTCGACATCATCATGTCGTCTACATACATGTTGCAGTTCACTGTCACTATCAGTACTTTGTCAAACTCGTCCTCATGCAAATGCGCTGTCTTCCTTGGATAGAAATTAGAAACACTTGGTGAAGATGTAGCACCAAACAGATGGTTAACCATTCGATGCTCCTTTATTTCCTTCGTAAGGTCCACGTTTGGCCGTTAATAGCAGAAATATACAAGTTTTCTCCTTCAAAAACAGCACGACGTTCCAAACTTGTTGAGCAGTGGGAAATTATTAAACACAAGATTTTAATCAAACAGTGGTAAACAAACAAGTATTCCTTGATTCCTTGGCTGAGGAAAACAGCACAACGCTCCAAACTCGTCGAGGGCAACTTTTATTGTAAATATACCATGATCATTGAAGGATGTCAGTGTCAGGATCGAGAATTGTCCGTCAACGACCATTTTGGTGAATTGCTCATATTTTGCTCAAAGATACCCTTTGATAAACTCTTTTCAAAAATCATGTTTTTAAGTTTCAGCGATTCTTAAATTTTCATAAATTTGCGAAAATCTGAAAACGCAGTTTCAGGCTTCAGGAGCTCAGGCTCCGCATGACGCACAGTCAAAATTAACTGCAAAAACCAAGCTCCGTTTAAGGATAAAAATGGAATCAATCAACACCAAACTTCACACGATATTAGGACAGCTATTCTCATTCAATTCTAGCGAGTAAACATTTTTTGGGCACATCGATTTTGGGATTACTTAAGCCCTTGAAAGAACATCCTCACAGACCGCGTAAAATGGCGGCGAAAAACGGGTGATATTTCACGCGAAAAAAATGTACCTGGTACCACATATTTTAGATTTTCAACAACATATTCGTGAAATATTGCTATTTTTCATTCACTGTGAAAAGTGTGATGCTCAGAATCGCATTGCTTCCCTTCGAAAATGGCAGAAGTGTTTGTGACTTGAGCGAGCAAAATGATGCAATTTGTGTAAACAAACAAAAAGGTGGTTTAATCATATTGAGTTGTTAAATCTCCAAATTAAATCCGGTCTCCGCTGTGTCGGCTTGAAGCTTGGAAAATGTAAAGAGACAAGTAAACTATTTCGTAAGATATTTGAAAAGGTTCTACAAAATATTTTTGAGCTAAAAATCTGCAAATCAAAAAAATCACATTCAAGTAATGCAAAAGATACATTCGAGTGAAGCTACTTAGTAGATTAGTATTTGACTCCATCCTGATAAATTAGATATTTTTATATCTTTTACTTTGGGAACTCATTTTCTATAGGTATAAATACATGGAAAGGCGACTTTTGACCTTCAAAGTAATTAAATGCAAGGCGAAAGTTCTTTTTATCCCAGTAATTATCAATGTCACGCAACGTAACGCCATTGGAAATGTGTCGAGGGTGCTGAAACATACCCGCGTAGAAACCGCAAATGAAATAATAATGTCGTTAAATTAGAGGAAGAAATCCCGCATTTCAAAATGAGCGGAAAGAAATGTAGGTTGAATACTCTCACGCCCGTCAGTTTGCATGTGTCGGTTATCAGATGAGTAAACTTCATTAACGATGTGAAGACCAAAAAAAGAAAATGGGGGTCAATATTGGTATAATTAAAAGAAAAATAGAACAAAACGAAAGAACTTCTAATCACTCTACGTGCTTTAAAAATGAGACAACTAGTAAATGACGATTAGGAACCAGTCACCGTTAATTCGTTTCTTCCTCTCTTTTCTATTCTGCTAAATTAAAGAGAAAGTCAGCATCACGATGACGTTTGGCAAGGACATTTGCTGACAATCTCTTTCAGTAGGGCCAAGTACGGGGCCTTTTTACGCATGGGCTTTGATGGTATATCGAGGCCAAGGTCTTCACACATGTGCTGCAACACAGGTAGCTTCAAGATCTTCAAAGAGTCATTTAGCGCCATTTCACAAAGATCGTACTGATCGTAGATCAGGGAATGGTCAAGTTGTATTGACGCGACAGTCTCCTTTGCCTCGCTAAAATTACTCTCCTCTTGAGCTGCTCGGATATTAGCCTCATCGGGATCTCTCTGGCGTACTAAGGCACTCTGTCTTGAGAAGAAAGAGGTGATCTGGGGGGTTGTGAGGAATTCCGATGACTGGAATAGTCGTGCACCATCGGTGCCCCGGGCACACCGCATTTCTCGAGCAATTACCTCTGCGTCAAGCTTGTGGCCTGTCGTCTGCCCTATTCGAAATTTAGATAAAAGGTACGACTTTTGCTTTTCACTGAACCTATAAGCCTTCCTTACTACCCAAAGAACCCAGCCTTCTTTCAGAGAAACACGAGGATCTTCTTGTCGCACAGGGGCTTGAAGAGATGGCAGCTTTCCCACACCTTCCTCCAAATGTGATTCGTAGCCAATTTTTGCCAAGTCCATGAAAGAATGTTTTTCTGGTACCTTGGTACATTTTTCTCATGGAAAGTCTTTTATGATGCATTGCGGATAAATTTTTTCCATTATTAATAGAAACCTTACAGAACAGACTGTCATAAAGCAGGAAGGCCTGGGTTCGTTCAAGAACCATCAACTCACCAGAAGAGGATTTTTCTATTTTGATCACTTTCCCTTGGCCGACGGAATATGCGCGCCAACAGGAAATAGAGCCCACTGAACTAAACTCAAAGTTGTTCAACTTGGTGATTCTTGTAATGGTTTGCGCATCGTCTGGCGCTTCTTCGATGGTATCCAGAGAAACCACTTGTACACCTTCCAAACCGCCATGGGATAGCAGAGCTTCCTTCAGGTCGCTGGCGGTGCAGACATCATGGCCTTCATCAATAAACGCCCTAATGTGGCTTTTACAGTTCGCAGCTAGTCGATCTGCAGCCCCTTTCCCGCCTTGAGGGTCGCTGAAATCAACGCGGACTATCTTCACTCCGGTGTTCGCTGAAATTTCTTGGCACTTCGTTAACGTGCGGGAGGAGTGGTAACAGCCTGCGTTATCTTGCCTGAAGACCAAGCTCCCCCAGTTGAAGAACCAAGCCTTCTAGTTCATCGAACGCACGCGCCCCGTCTGCTGCGGAATAGTCAAGGCCTTGGAGAGACTCTCTGGTCAAGGCCTTGCATTCCTTCAGAACACGCAGCATCGTCCGCTCGCTGAACGCCTCAAATCCAGTCTCTTTGCAGTACTGGGTATACTGACGCACTATCCTTTGCGGTATCATGGTGCGAATAACATTGGGTACTTCAACCAGTTGTCCAAAGGAGAGCTTTAGTGTTTTTTGTCCAAATGGCAGACCTTGCACCAAATGGGGGCTTGTTATATAAGATAAGAGGTGATCCAGTTGTCTTGGGTCGACTCTTATCTTTGATGAAGGCTGGGGGGTCACTGAAGCGCCGCTTCCGTGCTGAAGAAGATGCAGATTAGCTATGGTAAAACGATATCTACTTAAGCCAGGTATGAATTTCGAGATATCATTATAATTGGAAAGACCACACATCATCGAAAGAATTTTCCGTCTTGTGTCCCACCCATGGGCTTTGTCATATGCTTCAGCTAAGACCTGGAGGTAACATTTGGAAGTTTCGGGGAGTTCGTCCAGCCCGAGTGCTTCGTTCCTGGCAGGATAAGAGACGACTGCTTGCCAAAGAGAACCTGCACAACTGGGTGTTAGGTAGTGGAGCACGGAAGAAAAAATCTCTGCGGTTCGTCTAGAATACCGAAGCTTAGTGTTGTCACTGGCCTTTTCCCACTCAACCCAAGGTTGAGAGACAGGTTCAATGTTTTTGGACACCAGATACTCGTTCAACTTTTCACGGGAATTTGACTTTGAGGTGATGCTCTCTTCACTCGTTGAGGAGACAAGGCTTGCAGTATCGGGACTGAGAAACGTCTCGTCATCCTTCAACCCCTGGGATGATATTTCCAGAAACATCAAGTCCGTCTCTTGACCATCAGAAGATAACTCACTGCCAGAACTTGATTCCTCTTCTGGACGGTCTGTTTCCATCTCATGAATCTACGAAAAGGTTTGCTCTATAAGCATCAAATCTCTAAAACCGATTTCTTTGTATATGTTTGTAGGGAATCAGTTTCGAATAGTAAAAAATCTCAGCAGCACCAGGTACTGTTGCGGGACATCCAGAAAACAAACAAATGTGGGACAGGAATTAGCCCACCAAAGTGCGGCATAGCACCCCTCCCCTTCCCCACCCCTCAATTAAAAAAAAGTGAAAAAAAGCAGTGTGTTTTACTGGTCAACGAAGGAGCCTTGTCCCAGATTAACAACTGTGTTTGTCTGAAGGGCTTTTTCACGTGTTTTTTCTTCCTCGATTTTTTTCCAATTTCTATGCTCTTCTAAAAATGATTCTTTTCCTTTTAAAAAACAAGAGAGATTGAGATCATCAATTCATATTTGAAGCTTACCATTGTCTGTTGTTCAGGTATTTGCACAACTCGAGGCTCTTTGGGGGTAGACACAGTACTTGCTCCAGCGCCCTCCGCCGGCGTCTGTTCATCTGCAACTTGCCCGCAGATGAACTCGTCGCATCGCCTACAAATTGCTTTTAAAAAAAAAAGCAAATTAAATAACTCATATCAATTACTATTTGTAGGTATAGAGTAATTTAATCAGTCATCAATCAATGGATTATCAGCTACTCAGACGAGAAAAAAACGTTAACAATATAAATTGCAAAGTTTCCTCACTAATATAAAATTTGCTAGCTTGAGGAAGTTGAAACTTATAGTGCTTTTTTTTTTTGTGTAAGGTATTACAAATAAACGTGGGAAAAAGCAATTTCATGAGAACATTTATCAACAGAAGCAATTCAACTTACGCGACCCAAATGGAACTAAGGTGTTGGTGTTGCAAAATAAATACATCGATTTTCGGCTATGCACGCGGTTGCTTCCTTTGGCACTTGAGGACTTATGTGTTGCTAGATCCTTGGGAATTGCACAAAGGGTTTTCCCAGTCCCCCAACGTATGCCAAAGTCTGCCCTATGGCGTGGGCAAATAGTCAGGGTAAGATGCTCAAATGAGAAAACACCTGGAAAAAATATAACACCAATTAAATCTGTTGCAGCACTCATTCATAAGCACAATAAAGTTACCTGGAAACACACAAAATCAATATTTACCGGCTCTGGCTAATAGCAGCTTCATTTCAGTTCTAGAACCTTCATCTGCACTCGGTCCAAGAGTCGATAGATCTCTAGTTACATCTTTCTTGCAATCCTCGAGTGTAATGCATTCCACCTGACCAGGATAATCAGGAGATCGCCCGCAAGGTGTCACCTTACCAACTAGCGCTATATAGCTACAGAGAGCCATGAAATGACAAGAAATAATAACTTCTGATGAGAGCACGTATGAAAGCTCAAGACTCGTCCGTGAAATAACTTTCCTTAGATCTGTTACGAAATTTAGACCATTTGCGCAAGAGCTTCGTGGGCAGTGATGACGTGACCATGAGTGAAAATTGTGTTTGAATTACAGCATCTTGGTGAAGATGGTGCGAAATGTTGGAAGCTCAATGAAATTACATCTGAGATTGAAGTATAATAGTGTTATCGTGTAGTTATCAGACCTTGAGTAAAGCTTCTGTTTTCAGTCTTTGGTATATTTCATGATGACAGCCCATTTAGGGTCTCATGTGGTGCGGCCAGTGTTTGTTGGGACCGGATGTCGGTTAATTATGATCAATAGGAACAATTCGCGTTAATACACTGAACTGCTTGTAAAGAATGCTGTTCTCCTTCCGTATTCGCTGGAATTCTTGATTTATATATACATATATAACTAAAACAAACTAAAACAAAGCCCTTGCAGCTGAAATGTTTAAGAGTCATTCAACACACTGATCAAGAGATTGTCACAATTTTCGTAATCGTAATACGTGTAATGGTGATCGATGAAATGACTGTAAGAACATTTTCGACGGTGATTTTATTTTCTCTCAACTCGCACACAACTCTGAATGTACGACTTACCTATTACTCAATATTTTGTGGAAAACAAGCCGAAAATTTCCAGAATTAAAGTTTATTTTAAAACCTTTTTCCACTAGGGAAGGAATGATTCGATTGGCGTTTGTTTACACAACACACATCATTTTGCTCGCTCTGGACACAAACATTTGTGGTATTTTCGAATGGAAGTGGTCCGATTAAAAGCATTAAATTTTACTCAGGAAATAAATAATATCATCATGTTACGAATATCAAGTTAAAAAATTATAAAATGAGGTATCAGGTACACTTTTATCGCGTTAAATTTCACCTGTTTTTTGCTCCCATATTAAGCGCTCTTTGAGGGTGTTGCTAAGAGGACTTAAACATTTTCAGTATCAATGTGTACAGAAAAATTAACATAACGAAAAAGGATGGGAAGGATTTTTCTTATATCGTATAAAGTTTCGTGTTAATTGAACTCATTTTAAGCCTTCAACGGAGCTTGGTTTTTGCAGTGAATTTTGGACAATTTGATAGGCGGAAAACCGCACTTAAACCGCGTTTTCAAATTTTCGCCAATTTCTAAAAATTTAATAATCGTCGGAACTTTTAAATTTGATTTTTGAAAACAGTTTGCCAAAGGGTATCGTTGGGCAAAATATGAGCAATTCACCAAAATGGTCGTTGACGGACGATTGACGATCCTAACAGGCAGCCATTCTTAATCATTCAGCAGATTTAAAACATTTCCCAATCTCGCGTATTGCTCTATAGTTACTAACTAACCTAACAATGATCAAGACATCTATGAATTTTTGAGCAAAGCTCCGTCTCTATACAATTGCCCACGATAAAAACGTGGCTTCTTTCCACTTTCGTATGCTTCTTTTATGACATCTTCTAACTTCTTCTTTTTCTCGCGATCTTCCCAAATGAGATCTTCAATGGAGATCCGCAGTTATCCAGACATTGTTCTGAAGGTCACGTTTCTTCTGAAGCACTTTAAATCGTTCTGGACGGTAATTAAACTTACAAATTATCGCCCTCGGCTTGTCGGTGATGCTTGGGACTACGCGATGCGCATTTTCTATCGTCGGCTCCATTTTAAGTTGCTCAGTTAAAATATCTCCGGTTTTCTGACGGCAATCCTCCGCAGGAGACTTCGGGATGTTGTGGAAACTCAGGTTGTATTCACGCGAATAGCACTCGATGGACAGGAGTCGCTCGTGCATCGCTCCAATTTGTTGGGCTTGATTTTGCGTGGCACTTTCAATTTCGTCGATTTTGCAGTTGGCATCATGGAGTTCGCCCTTCACTTCTTCGTAGTTCTGGTTGATTTTTGTGAGTCTTGCTGAGATGTCGTTCAAGGACGACTCGTTAAGTTGGACTTTTCCTTTTAAGGTGGCTGCGATTTTACGAGTGATTCTCTGACAAATGCTTCGAAGTCGTCTGTGTCGGTATAACTTTTTTATTTCCCTCTCTTGTTAGACATATTAACACTTAAACACTGACATGTAATAACTGAAGAAGTTCAAAGGTTAACCAAAGATGAAAAAATGCAAGTTTTAGCCTCTTTTACAGAGAGCTTCAAAATTTGCGGCCATCTTGACCGAGTCACATTGTCCACCGATCAGAAAGTGAAATTAGCAAAAGCATTCCAGGATAAGTCACCTATCACTCTGCATTTGTCAAAAGGTGAACTAATTGATGGTGATGATTTGATGTTAACAAAAACACAACTCTAAAAGATACAAAAAGCAATGGCATTAGGTGTTGGTGTTGACATTAAGATATGCGAAATACAGATCAGACATGTTGTGCAGCATGGTGGTTATTTGTTCAGCACACTTGTTAGTTCAGGTGCTAGATTACTTCCAGTGGTTGCTAAAAGGTATTACCAGCTCTTGCAACTTGTGCTTTTGGTAGTCTTGGTGGTCTAGCAATGGATAAGATAACAAAAAGAGGAAAGGGACGACAGGTGGTTTTATGATTCCCGTTGACAGAATAAATCAACTTATCCCATATCAGTAACCTGCTTACTTGTTGCCAAAATAATAAACTAATGGAGGCCTTAAAACAGAGAATTCCTTTTGTTATCAAACCAACAAAGAAACAGAGTGGTGGATTCCTTGGTACATTGCTTGCAAGTATTGATATTTCATTATTGTTGAATGCATTAGCCGGTAAAGGCATGCAGGATTACAATATAATGACAGTGTATTAAACTCTCTCGCAGCAACTTACTGAATTAACGAGTTATACTACTATGAAAACTTAATAAAATCAACGATGTACATTTCTGTATACATTAAATACAAATTATATACAACACACCAAAACAAGCATCACATTTGTTAAAAATGCTGAAAAGTGAAAAAGTCTTCAGTGCGCTTCGTTCAATGTTGACTAACGTTTCTGTAAAAGCACAGCTGGCCGGAATTGTGCCTTATGGTGTAGGGAAAGGTATCTTCTAGGCGTGTTGGTAGAAGAGGATGAAGAAGGTGGTTTAAGTCCTTCATTTTGCACATATACTTTTTACATATCTTATACACGCAATGGTCTCCGCCCGTGCTAACACAAGGGCAATTGAGTAACTATCAGCACACGAAGAAATTATCTTAAGTGCCCTTTTCTGTATGGATTCCATTTTGTCAGACAGATAATCTGGAATGGATAGCCACACAGGCATGGCGTACTCTAGAACAGATCTAATAGAGCTTGTATAGACCTTTAACATGCTACCTTCAACGCCGGCTCGACGTAGAATACGTAGGGAGTAGAGCTTCTTGCAAGCCTTTCTATTCCACTTAAGGTCGCTATCGACAAATAGTCTTAGAATCTTGTAAGTCGATACACGTTCTCTACTGTTGTTTCCTACAACTAATGGTCTGAGGGTAAAGTTAGGATATACATAAAGTTAATTAACATCTCTTTACATTTAATAGGGTTTAGTCTCATGTCCTGATCCATAGAAAAATTGTGAATGTCAGATACAGGGAGATACGGTCGAACTGAGCAGACTGATAGAGTTCCTGGGTAGTATTTACTCCAGGAACTCTATCATGTATGTATGTAGACAGCGGCTCAACAAGGCCAGCGTTTAAATTTTTTAATGCGTTTGTCAGTTTCTTTTATAGTCCCGTCAATAGTGTTGAGAGTCACAACCAACCAGGTGATAACTTGGACAGGCTCCCAAAAGAACTTTTCCTCATTCGGAACAAATCCAGACTTGAGCAAATCTGAATGGACAACTAAACTGTTAACTTTAGTAGAAACATTGTGTTGCCCCTCCTAAACTGTCATCAAGGAAAATAGCTATAGGGATGCCCTGGCTCCTCCACGACTTCCGTAATGGCTTCAAACTCGATGTAAAAATATAAGGAGCTGAAGAGAGCCTGAAAGGGAGCACACAGAACTGAAAATATCTTGAAACCTCATTGCCAAAATCCCAAGCGAAAGCGAGAAATTCTCTGTGGTCCGGGAAAATTTCATATCCACTCTCTCCCGACGGGCATGATTTGCCCAAATCTTCGCATTTAAACTTCTTCTTGTTTATAAACTAGTTGACATGTCGAAGATCCAAAATGAGCCTTTGCTTTCCCGAACTATGGTTAGAAACTGAAAGCGGGTTAATGATATCGGGCTTACAATCAGAATTATTTTTTCACTCAACAAAAGGTGTTGGATTTCAAATAAGGGAATTTTGTAACCCTGTATAATAACATTCGAGATGAATTGCAAAACTTCCAAAGTATACAAAAAATCCGCAAATTTTCCAAGTCTTCCATGTACAGATGAATAAGTCAAATCAACTGCACAAGAGTCTGCATCTTTTAGGGAATCTAACATGAAAACATCAGCACAAGCGGCAAAGCTAGGATCCGAGTCCATAGCACTGTTTAATTCCGCTTGCAAAGGCAAAGTAATAACTTCAATACTACCAGAGGAAAGAACTACACCTGAGTTGTGGCGGTCCTTTAGTCACTTTGTTGATGTATTCTGCTGGGCCATTGTTGGACAGGATGTGCATCAGTGGCCAGATTTACCACGCGCAAAACATGTTCCGAGTTTGGGTCGAGGCAAGTAACCAGGCACAAGTGCGGGAAAAGGCCGCAGTTGGCTTGACTTGGTAGACTCTGCCGGCGCCGAAGATTTCTTCTTCTTTAATGCGTTGACAGAAGTACGAGCGCGCGATTCAGCCTTCAATATCTGCTTCTTGTCATCAGAGTCATCTGCCTAACTGTGTTTTCTATATTCATCGACTGTAGCCCATCCGTAATCTGAATTGTCAGCCAGTACAATGTGTTTCTGTCACTCAGAAATTTGTCTCACCTTCTTCTAAGCTGGTTTTGACCTTCTCGAGCTGTGAATTTTTGGCGGCGGATTTGGCGCTGTCAAGCGTATCGCTCTCGCTGACTATAAATTTCAGAGATTGATTCCTCTGTTTCCGGCATTAGGAAAAAGTTATGGTATCTCACGCATGTTCATCATAACCCGAGCATTAAGTACGCCTCGAGATGCTGAGGGAAGAGAAAGCGGCTCTATGTTTTGTGAAACAAAACCATTTCCTTAAGTTCAAAGGAATTGAATAGAAAGCATGAAAATATAGCGCCAAAAAGTACCATGACCAAGCTATGAAATTCACTCCACCCGCAGTGGGACTAACTACATTTTACCCGTGATATTGTTTGCATCACACATTTGCGGTCGGTAATTTAATTCTCAGATGTTTGACGGGTTCTCACATGACAATATTGTCAAAATCAAATTACCAAGTCAGACTTAATGTAAACATGAACATCGCTAACTCAATCTCATTTTATATCAATTTTGGGAAAGGCCATTACTTCGTTCTTAGGGTAAAACAACACATCTTCGACAAAGCGGTTTTTTAAAATGAATAAAAAAAACCCTGCGATAGTTAACTGAAGAGAGAATGATAGAAACTCGCTCACGCCGTTCGCTATCATTTGAAAACTTTCTAGGCAAAGCATAATAAG
>OZ034739.1:10524816-10567316 GCA_964027065.1 Pocillopora grandis | reverse complement strand
CATAAATTTGTATCCAATGACGAATTGTGCGCACCATCCACGATATCTGACTTATCTGGAGCACCATTATCCGTGATAGCTGACTTAAGTGACTTTTCTGGAACACGATTATCTATGACAACTGAAATGGACATATCCCTATAAGTACTATGCACGATGTCAGAGTTAGCACCGTTATCTACAATTTCTGTCGTATCTGGAGCACTAGTACTATTGTCAGCACCATTATCTATGCTTTCCATATCCATGATCTCTGACGTATCCGAATTACCTTTATCCATGATTTCTGATTCATCCGTCAGACCAGCATCCATAGATTCTGACGTAGCTGGAGCACAACAAGCACCATTATTCACTTGAATCACCTCGATTTCTGACTTATCCAGGGCAGTATCTGAAGAATCCACCACTATATCTATACGGCTGTCATTTTGAAGATCTGAGCCAACGTCTTCGGCGTCAATTTTACTGCATTTAACCATATTGGTAATGGTTTCATCGCCGCCAGTGAAACCTAGTTGCGATTGATTTGGCGCACGAGAAATAGTAAATTTAACTTTCTTGCCTATATGCTTGGTTCTTACATGAGCGTCTTGGTACTCGGCAACGATTTCTTTTTTGCATTCGGAGCATTTAACACGATGGCGATAGGCCCGTTTTCGTTTCTGTGACGCTGGATTCGACATGTCTAATATGGGACAAGGAGAGTTCTACAAGAAAAAGCATGCAAGATGCGTATTTGTTTCCACTGTCACGTCACTTTTTACGAAACTACAGGCGTGAATCTCACTGGCTTTACGCACGTAAAGCCCATGGTAAAGCCAGTTAAATTCACACGAGACAGTGGTTGCCTAGCACGTGACCCAGATCTTCGGAAAGTCTCCAGTCGATAATCTACAATATGATTCTAGAAAGCTATGCCGAAATTGATTCTAATAAATTTACAACACCAGCTAGTACAGTGCAGTAAAGTATGTACAGTGCCCAAAAACAAAAACAAAAAATACAAGTACGTATTTCAACTTATGATCCCCTTTACTAATGACCAAAAGCTCGTCACGTGCTAGGCAACCGCTGTCTCGTGCGAATTTAACAGTTTCCACTGTCGCGTAACTTTTTACGAAACTACAGGCGTAAATTTAACTGGCTTTAGGCACTTAAAGCCCATGGTAGAGCCAGTTAAATTCACACGAGACAGTGTTTGCCTAGCACGTGACTCAGATCTTCTGAGAGTTTCCAGTCGATAATCTACGATATTATTCTACAAAGCTATGCAGAAATTGATTCTAATTAATTTACAACACCAGCTAGTGCAGTGCGGTACAGTACAGTACAATACCCAAGAACAAACACAAAAAATAGAAATATGTATATCAACTTATGACCCCCCTTACTAATGACCAGAAGCTCGTCACGTGCTAGGCAACCGCTTTCTCGTGTGAATTTAACTGGCTTTCCATTTTTAAATTCAGGTAAAAATAGAAAATATCTATCTATTTCAATAAAAAACTTGAAAACATCTTTAAAAACTGGCTTTGCCCAAATTTCTCTTGCTGCCCAAAATTTTGGGGGGGGCTGCAGCCCCCCCCGCCCCCCCGGCCCGTACGCCTATGTATAAACTTCACATCATTTCACTGCACGGGAAGATATGAACTCAATAAATTGACCTCGCTCCTAATGTGTGGCTTCATAGCTCAGTTGGTAGAGCATCGCACCGGTATCGCAGAGGTCACGGGTTCGAATCCCGTTGAAGCCCTGATTTTTTTCAGGCTTCTTCTTTCCAATTGCTTAAATTGGAAAATTTACTGCGATGATCACATTTCACTTTCACAATGTCAATCGATGTGAAATCAAATTGTTAAGGGCCTTAAAAACATTTAGTTTACATTTCTTATTCGATCTTCATTATTTGCAGATATTGTATTTATAAAACTATAATGATATGCTTAGGACGATCCCCTAGCCCAAATATGAAATTGAAAAAGAACAGAAGCTGTCATTGAATTCATTAAACCATGGTATGAGCTATGTCATTGAAGTCATTTCAATAATTATTGATATCCTCTTGTCCGTTGCCCTCCCTCTAATAATTAAACAAATGATTGCAAACCACCAACCTTCTAAGACTAATTGTTTTTATTAACGGCGTGATTACTTTCTAACAAAGTGATACAATTCTGTAAATTATTGACATTATTAGCTTTCATTCTCTTGATTGCACTTACGCAATTCTCAAACTTAACAGTCAAATTATTTCTATTAATCCATCGCCTCGAAATCTTTCTTCAATATTTTAATCTCCAAGGACAACTTTGAACACTCTAAAAGTAGTTTTCTTTTCCTAATTCGTAATATGTCTTCTTCTAATTCTGCTGTGGAACTGACAGTGGCCTTTTTCAGCCCCTTCTTCGATTTGATGGTAGGCTTTTGGAATACTGATGTCTTGTCTTCTTTGGCTTCCTTTGGTTTGGCTGAAGGTTTTGTTTCATGCTTTGCTTTTGCATCTAAATGAACAAAAGATTGGTAGATACATGAAAATCTCATCTTTAAACTCATCGCGTTTGAACGAAGCTAAGTTGCGATTAAAGTAAGAAAGAAACATTTTCATTTGGGAACGCGATAATCGCGCCTGACCTAGCTTCAAATTGACAACTTGCTCGCAGAGAAACGAAAGAAGGACATTTTGATTTATAAATGTTGTTTCTGGTTATTCTAAATTATCTTACCTTCGGTCTCAGGTGTAGTGCAGACAACCTCTTCACTCTCAAACACAATTGGTGTGTCTTCAACCTTCACAGGCTCCAAGTTTGCGCTCTCTCTTCCAAGTATATCAAGGACTGTATCGTCCAGCTCTGTGAGTTCACTCCCTTCTGCACCGGTCTTTTTCGAGTCACTGACTTTTTTTATCGTACCGCGGCGAATGTTTGCCCAGATAACATCTCTCAGGGTTTTTATGTTGTCGACGTTCGCTCCAACACCATTCAGTTGTCTTAAGATGCTTTTCCACGCCTCCTGTTTCGCCTTTTTCGTTACAGTCGAGGAAAATGGAGCCAAAACAACTGATTTGTTATCCCTCACAAGCTGCGCTAATAGCAATTTCTGGGATTTCGACAACATGCTGAAACGACAGGGAAAAAATCGACGCGGTCTACGAAATAAATTTTCCGCACTGAGCTGAAATAATTTGCACTTGTAGTTTACATATCCACTCAGTGCTATTTACAATTGTACGGTTACAATTGTAATTAACACTTGTAGTAAGACTGCTTGTACACGTGTAAATTCCAGTTTTTGAATTTTTTTTATTGAATTCTTGTATTTACAAGTTGGACTTTACATGCGTTTTTTACAACTGTAGAATCTACAAATGTAATTTCTTTATTGAACTGACCCTTGGTTGCCTGTGGACGCCTTCGTCCACCTTTCGGAATTAATAGGCCCCGCTTGGAGCATAGATCGAGACGTAACAGAGCACTAACGGCAAGACAGCAACTTTTAGTATTTCTCCACTTCTTTGGAACAAATTCCTTCTATCACGTAATGCACTCTTGTCGTGGCATCTCCACATCAACAGTATGGCACATCATTCATCGCGTTGTCCCTGCAATACTAAGCTTGAAGCGGGAGTTCATACGATGGCCTGGCCAGCCTCTAAGTATCGCCGCTAAATTCAGAGACATCGCAGGCTTTCCGTGTGTCGCAGGATGTGTTGATGGAACTCACGTTCAAGTGAACCCACCTCCCAATGATGAAGACGCCGTCAACCGCCGTCAATGACGACCGTCAACCGCCGTCGTTCCATACCAGGCCCAGATTACACAATCTACTTCTGTAGCAGTCGATACCCTGGAAGGTGGCATGATTCACGAGTGATTAAAGAAAGCTCTCTGTGGACCGCCTTTGAGCAACAGGGGAACAGACCATTCCCAGGAACAGTTATGTTAGGCGACTCTGCCTACGCCTGTAACAGTCGGTTGATCCCTCCTTTCAGAGGAGACGTAGAAGGGGCTCGCCGAAGGTTTAATGAGGCACATAAGAAAACACGATGCACTATCGAGAGGGCATTTGACATTCTCAAGAAAAGATTTTACGCTCTCCAGACGGGTATGAGTGAAAAACATGACAAGAGCGGCCGAGCTTGTCCAGTGTGCTGTTACATTGTACAACCTCTGCATTCTATTTAGCGATAATGGCGGTGATCTGCTGGACGATGCAGATCTCGACACTGTCCACGATGAGTTGGATATCGGTGAACAAGAGGACAGAAGGCAGCAGCTGCTGCAGCACTTCCTTTAAATGTGAGGACTTATACAAATGACGCTGAATCAAAAACTGCCACTGCTTCAATATCGGACCAAATAAATGGCCAATTTTTTTATTCAATGACGATAATCATTACGTTATATTGCACAAAGTACACTTACACCTAACTTCCAAAGGAAAAAGTGAGTGTACATGTAGGTCATAATTCTGATATCGCCAATTACCAATTTACAATATTCCTCCCACTATCAATAGCATTATAATATATTAAGTTCGACAAATGTCCAAAGGCTACCGATATAATCATTTTAATTTACATTTTGGACGCCGTTTAATGAAATTAATTTTCAAGATCCTTTCTAAGTTTTTTTATCTCCAATCTCAGCTTAACGTTTTCTAGTTGGAGCTTTCTCTTTCTAAGGCGCAATATGTCGTCCTCTGTTGTCTTCTTGTCTGTAGCTGATGGTTTCCCTTTAGCGCTGAGAGCACCTCTCTTTCCAGCTGATGACAGAGCTTGGCGTCCAATTTTTGTTGTCGTTGGTGTTCCGACGACTTCCTGCCTGGGTAACATCTGTGGTGAGCCGACACTACTATGTCCACTTACTTCTTCCGTTTCACCAATCCCACTTTTCTGCGGTAGAAAATTGCACTTCCTCAGTGTAACTTCCAACGCCACCTAGTGCAAAGAAATTGAGCATAATGCTAACTTCATAATATGTTGGGTTAGAAGTCGCTCCGGTTTGTCCGCGTTGGGAAAAGAAAAATGTCGCAGGGTGGGGTTTAGGGTTTCAGGATCTAAGATGAGGTACCTCTTACTAAACGGCTTTAAGATCTGAGTTGGTTTATAACGCTTTTACTCTAATTTGGCATCATACAATAGTTCCTCCCCCTTTTGAAAACACATTAAAAAGTATCCTCATTTCATTACCAAGAAGGCACGCACGTTTAAGATGGTTGAAAAAATTTAAATATGGGTTATAATTATTTTACCCTCAACGCTAGGAGTTGTTGTGATAACGATCTCCTCTCCAAATACAATATCCGAATCTTCGACTTTCATGGGCTCTATGTTTGCATTTTCGCGGCCTAAAACATCGAGGACAGTCTCGTCTAGCTCGGTGAGCTCTCCACTTCCCCCTGCACCAGTCTTCTTAGATTCGCTAACTTTTGTGAGAGTAGCCTTGCGAATATTGGCCCATAAAACATCTCGAAGTGTTTTGGCGCTGTCAATGTTTGCGCCAACGCCGTTTAATTGCTTTTGAATCTTTTCCCACGATTCTTGCTTTACTTTCTTCGTTACTGTCGACGAAAATGGCGCCAAAACTATCATTTTATGTTCCTTGACAAGCTGAGCCAAAAGCAACTTTTGCTGTTTGGATAACATGCTCAACTACTGTTTACGAATAAAACTGAAAGCAAAGGAAGCAAAGTCGCATGTATTGAACGGACAGCAGTGATTTTTAATTGCATGTGTAAAAAAATCACTTATTACATTCTAGCAGAGTTTACAGTTGTCAAAAGGTCGGCGATCTGTGCAGGCGTTAGCGTGGTGCGGTCTGCAAAGTTTGAGTCGTTCTCGAGTTTCTGCAGACCCAAACCTTGCAGACCGCACCACGCTAACGCCTGCACAGATCGCTGACCTTTTGACTTTCGTATTGAGATCCATATACTTCCAGTACAACGGATCGATTCACGAACAAAAAGACGGCCATGGGGAGTCCGGTTTTCGCTGTTATTGCTAACTTTACATGGAGAGTTTCGAAGAACAGGCGATAACTACATCATCCTACGAGCCTAGGATCTGGAAACGCTACGTCGACGATACCTTTACCATCCTGGATCGCGAAAACGTAGATGACTTCTTACAGCATTTAAACAACCAGCAGCCTTCCATCCGCTTCACCATGGAGACAGAGAAGGACAACAACTCGCCTTCCTAGACACCGCAGTTTTAAGAGAACCTGACGGCCGCCTCACCACCAGCGTATACAGGAAGCCCACGCACACCGATCAATACTTAGCGTATGATTCACACCACCCTCAATCAGTAAAACGCGGTATTGTTAAGTGCCTTTACGAGCGCGCCAAACGTCTCGTAACAAAATCCTCTGTCATCTCCAAGGAGAAAAAAACATCTGTCATCTGTTCTGGTTTCTAATAGTTATCCTTTTTCTTGCTTGCAGAAAACTTACCAAGACCGGAAAACCAAACAACAGTGCCGAACTCGCCAACGAGTTTAAAGCAACTACGGTTTTACCTTATGTCAAAGGTCTGTCGGAACAGCTTCGCCGTTGCCTACAACAACAAGGTGTACGCGCTGTTTTCAAGTCGGAGACTACGCTAAGATCTCAGTTAGTGCGACCAAAAGACGCTGTCGACCCGGCTAAACAAGATGGCGTAGTTTACAGGATTCCCTGTGAATGTGGCAAGGTATACATCGGAGAGACTGGAAGACCTATGCAAGACAGAATTAAGGAGCACGATCGAGACATTCGACTCGTCCGTACCGAGACCTCCGCCGTTTCAGAGCATGCCCACAACAACGGACACAAGCCACTCTGGAACGAAGTAAAGTTTATTGATCGTGACCCTTATTACTACACGCGCAGGGTCAAAGAGGCAATTCACATAAGACTTCACCCTAACAACATCAACAGGGATAGTGGAATAGAAATTCCAGAAGCGTGGATGCCCACGATCAAAAAACACAACAACAGGAGAGCCGTGCGGCAGCGGACCGCCGAGGGAGCAAATCACTGATTAGCAAGGATCGAAATGCACCAATCAGAGTCGTTAAAAAACAACTAATCACAGCAGAGCATCATGCTTTATAAGATCACACATGACCAGTCGACCTGATCGCCTGAAGAAGACTAGCAGTATGCAGTCGAAACGTCGCGATCTACATCAAACGTGACTACATCATGAGACAAACGAAAAACTTAGCTTTTATTGTATTTTCTTTATTAAATTGAACCCAGGTTGCAAATTATTTGCAAACAATAAAAAAATTATCTATATAATCTATCTAGGTCTTAGGGTGAGAAAAAACCCAGATACGACACGACTTACCTCCTCTTCTTTCTCAGATCCTTTGTGGTTCGCTTCTCTTTGTTGATAACCTCTTTTCAGTCCGTTTTCTGGAGCTCTTTGTATTTCCTTCTGACGTTGCTCTTCGCTAGATATTCGCCGTTTTACTTATGCTTTTTCTAGTTCTCTTTCACGTTCCTCTCGCCGTATTCTGGCCATTTTAGCGTCCTTTATTGCGCGTTTTTCTCAACTCGCTTTTACGCTTTTCACTTCTTGCTCTCTTTGATTGCTCTGTCTCTTTCCTTCCAGCCTATTTTCAATCAAAACCCTCTCTCCACGAACTTGAATTATAACAATTTCCTCCGGTTGAAAAAGCTTTAGCTCTACCGGTATTCTCTAACTCTAATTCTCTAACTGAGAATTACTGTTCAACTGCAAACTCACCAGCTTGATTTCCCGCTCAAAACGCGGATTGCAAATAATTTGCTTACGCGGCTTCACATCTATTAGCCCACGCGAAGCCCTCGTGTAATGCCTAACTGTGTGCGGTAAGCTACACTAGAGCTCGGCACTCGAGTATGCGTACTTCATTGTGCTTTACCGGTGTCTCCAGGCGCACACTAATGGGGTATCTAAGTTATGCACGCAATCGCGCCTGCGCATTACCTTCTTCCTCGCCCTTCCATTACGCTATGGCTAAAATAGTGCTAGCAATGCAACACCATGTGCGGTCGGTCGTACGCTGTAAATTCCAATTTTTCTTCGGCGTGATGGGTTACTACTGTTTCGTATAATTATGGGGCTAAGCTGCGCGCGTTGCGAGCTCCGGTATAAGGAGTGAGACATAACTGGTGATGATCATAAACAAATTCTTCAGTTGAAAGTTCTGTTACCTCAAGCTTCTGTCCATTAACTCTCCCTTTTCATTAGTTTGGGTCACTTACTTTAACATTATGCAAGGACTTTAACATTATGCAAGGACTCCAAAAAGTGCTTCAATAACAGCGAAAGGGCTTCCGACGGAATTTAAATCTTTTTCAAGTTTTGACGAATTTGTATGTAGTTGAAAACGCAAACTTAAGGTTGCCCTTCCTAGAAAGGAAAATTGTAGGCTGATTTATCTTAGTATTCAAGCCCATGTTGCTTAATTTGGCAACCACTGTATCTTGTGCAAGATATATCTCCATTGTCCGAAGATTAAAAACTCGTTTTTGTGTAACAGAGTGTAACAGCTAGAGTGATTTATTAACCAAGCAGTGTTAAACAGTCAACAGTCGGCAACAAACAAAGTGCAGCTAAGGAGTTGAACACGGGGAAACTGAGAACAAATCCAGAAACTAGGAAAGTGGAGGGCTTGAAACTGGGACCACTCATTTATACGAACCCAGCGGCCCTGACCACTTGGCCACACTGCCTCCACCAGATGCTTTACCAACCTACTGTTCAAGAAAAGTTTTAAGCTCGATTAAGCCGTCTGAACAAGCTCAAACCCCATGTTGAATGCCAAATGAAAGTAATAGTTCCAGCAAGGGAAATAAAATGTTCAGTATAACGGCGCCATTCCGGTGGAGGATTTTCAAGAAGTTGAGGGCCGATTCAGAGTTAACTTTAAGCAATCCGTGTTCTCAAGTGAGAAAGGTGTGGCTCCATTCAGTGTTTTACGGTTGTAGAAGAGGCCGTGGAGGGAAGCCTGGAAGCTTGCAGTTTTGCCTTTCCCAGGCTGAACAACGCAAGCGGTAGGTAACAATGACACACAACAAGATAATTAAAAACCACCTGGGCAGACTTCAAGGCAAGTTTAGCTACAAGAGAGCTAAATTAAGCACCTTAATCAGTCCATCTTATTTATTCAGCTGAAATTCTCAAAACCCTTGAAACCTGCAGCTGAAATGAAATCAGAACAGCTTCGGGGGCCCATTAAGCTACCAGGGCTTTCGATAAAGGGGCTCCTGGTGAGAAAACTGTATTCTTAGCATCAATATGGTGGGGAATATGATGGGAATACAAAGGTAGTGTTCTCCGAGGTTTTCACAAACCACATTAATAGAGCCACAACCACTATACTTTGCTATCTGAAGCCAGTTTAAGGGGTTGCCACATTTGACTTATTTTGGGACGCAGACTCAATCAGTCTTCAATGCACTTCAATTCTTACCCTTCATCTTGCCAGCTGAGAAAGTGTGGCAGTGTTTTGTCACCGGCTTCAAAGTAGCAAAAAATTCAGCGCAATAGTTTTTGCAACAATCTCAACCTTTTCGTCGGATTCACAACAGTCAAAGTGGACAGTCATTTAACTTGCAGCGTATTACTCACTAGCATGCTCAGCTACTGTAACATATCCAGTCAATCTCTGTACAAATAAACAAATAATCCTTCAAGTGCTAAGGGTGAAGTCAACTTTTTCTCTTGTTTAGTTGAGTTCTTTTTCAAATAAACAATTGAAGGTCGCTTTGTTCAAAGCAAATTCTGTGATGAAATGAAGAGCGTTTTGCTTTCATTTAGGTTTTCAGCCAAAGAAAATAAGGCCTGTTGATGCAAGGAGGAAATGCTTTAAAAGAAATTGTCAACAAGCGAGTAGTTACGCGTAGGTTTAGTCGTTGATATTATAGATATTTAGAAGAAATATAAAGATTCAGTGGTTGTTTAGCTATTTTACGCACTGTACCTCCCAACTCCAAAACGTTTTCCCATTAATGGAGAAAGTGTCATATGTCATTGGTCAAAACCCATTAAAAGCTGGAACGCATCAAGCGAATTTTTGTTTATAAGTGCGCACTTTTTTTTCTACCAAAATTTTAAGCCGTAAAAAACTTCAGAGGTGCCTTCTTCCTATCAATCAAGTAAATTTTATCTCACTTTAGGAGGGTCTATCCAAACAGAAACCTACCAAATTATTTAATTTTCGCGCAGAAATCGAGCAGTGGAGACGAAGAACGATAAAGACAATAATGACGAAAAAAATAGACTAAAATATGACCAATAATTATCATGGCGAGGCAACACTTTTCCCTAAAGAATTATAGTTTACATATAAATATAAAATTTCTCGCGAACAGAACCAAAAGAAAGGAATTTCAATATGATTGACTCTGTGGTTATCAAATATTTAGTTGTTTGCGAGTCCACACATGATAATAGAATTTTAAAATTTGGTACAGACAAAATTTGTTGAGAGTTTTGGCAGAGCAAAACAAGTCTGTCAACCTAGTGTGTAGGGTACCTAACCTCTTCGGGCAGACAAACATGCAAACGGATTACAAAGAGATATAGCAATCCACCAGGCGTAAATAGGGGGCTGGACTCTGAGGTCGCTTCATTGATCATTGTATCAGCGCTACTTTTTTCACCAGAGAGGAACTCGGTTATTTAAAACTGCTGTCAGTTCCTTTCATCCATCTCTAAGGCCCCGTCCACACGTATCCGGATAAATTTGAAAACGGATAAATATTTATCCGTTTTCAAATTTATCCGCGTCCACACGTTGCCGTTTGTGAATCGTTTTTGGTGTCCACATGTAAACGCAAAAACGATTTGAAAACGATGACGTCGCCTACTGAGCATGCTCTTTAGAGCAAAACATGTGCCCGCAGTCTCGCGTATCCTGAGCCTGAATCCTCTTGGCTGTGCTCTTGGGCTTCTCAAACTTATCAATAGTGTTCGCCTTGAAATGAGACTCATTAGTACCGAAACTAGAGCTTGTTTATTCGCCATGTTTTCATTAATGGTCGATCGGCCGAGAGCACGCGTTGGACTAGGTCTGAATTGTTACGTCATCGTTTTCAAATCGTTTTCAAATTTATCCGGATAAGGCGTCCACACAGAGACGCTTAGCCAGCGTTTTCAAATTTATCCACTCTGGAGAGCGTTTTCAAATTTATCCGTTTTCGGTGTGTGAAAACGCCGTTTACGTGTGGACGGAACCCGTAACCGTATAAATATTTATCCGTTTTCAAATTTATCCGGATACGTGTGGACGGGGCCTAAAATAGTTCAAGGAAATTTCCGACACCTCTTTGGCTTCTCTAGAAATCAAAGTTAACAGATAACAGTCTATGCAGTGACTCATAGTTTTACCATCAAATCCATTATATGTCAAGAATTCCATTCCTTTTTCTCAGTGTCTTAGACAGTTCTGATTTTACCGAGATATCAGAGGCAATACGCCAGTTCTTAAAAAACTACTCTTGTCATTCAAGCGAGTCATCAACAAGTGATCAAAAGTCGGCAATCTACAAACGTCACAGAAGGAAGAGAATGATCGTATTCCATTTTACCGCCACAATCACGCAGCAAGACCTGTCCTTCTAACAAATTTAAATTATTTCAAAATGATCCAAAGACTGGCACATAATTTTTTAAAAAAACGTACACAACTTTTTGGTCAAAAATATACTCGAAATAAATGATCAACCCCAGGCTTTTAACCTCGCGCGCACGACAAAAAACTTTTCCTTTCATAAACAATTTTGAGACTGCCTATACCAATGTCATCTATTTTATAACTTGGAGTTAGTTAAAAAATTTATACTTCAGCGAAAGGAAGGCGACTGGGAGAATACTGAGAGAACACCATCGTGTTGTAGGAATGACAAACACACATCTGAAACAGTCGTCAGACACTAATCATTGCAAGCTACATGCCTTAAAACAAACAAACAAAAAAGTATCTTTCAAATTGGCCCTTCTAACCCCCCCCTCCCCCGTTCATCGCCATCCAATGTTGGGGAAGTAGACTTATTTTCCAGCGATTGGCCAAAACGATAATAACTACAACAGCGCTGGGTTTACGATGCCTGTTGTTACAAAAGCTGAAATCTCCTTGGCGAGGTCTCTTAATAGAATTCTTTAACAAGGTTGAATTTCGTTACATATTTGGCTTTTTCAACTTTGTCGATACAATAGTCCATAGCAAAGGATAGGATAGCAAAGGTGTCTGTCTTAGTCACGCTGTTCACTTTTCTATGATCTGTAAAATCCGTTAACTTCCAACTGGCTTGGGAAAAAGTATGCATGGAGAACTCCAACTACTGCTTCTCAGTTCAATGAAGTCGTTATTCAGCAGATACTTTGTCTCTTCCTTGAGGTACTGTTGCTTACTTGGATTTAGCCTGTAAGGGTGTTGTTCTATAGAAGCAGCATCACCGACATCCTTATCATGGTAAATCTGATCTGTTCTGGAGGGGACATCTAGAAACAGGTCTTTATACACTTGCAGTAGCTTCTCAAGGTCCTGGCATTGACTCTCTTCCAAGTGTGGCAGCTTAGAGTCCAAGTTCCGCAGCACATTGGAGTTTTTGAATATTGTTGCGTCTGTGGGACTAAGATGACTACCACCAAGCTCACTACTAAGGCCCAGTTCAGACGCCGTACTTCAGCCGAGCCGAATCAAATTCAACAAATTAAGCTCATGTGAAGTGCGGCGTCTGAATCAATTCGGAACGGCTGATTTAATTTAGATCGGCTCAGTCAATTAATCCCGCCTGGCTCAGCCGGGAAGAACGACTGAAGACCCGCTTTGATTTAGACGCCCTACTTCACCTGGACCGAGCCAAATGCATAAATTATCTTAATTCAAGTGTTTTTTCTGTTTTACTCGAGAGCATGCGCAAAGTAGTGTTTTGAAGGAAAAAAATGGCGGCTGGCGGGCCAAACCGGTAGACGATGGTGACACGAGTTGTTCGTGTTTCGGCACGACCAAGTATTCTTGCTTGAAATGTAAAATCCCAATTTGCAATAAATATTCAATTATTGAAGAAGATGAAGACTTCCACTTCGCAAATTTCTAAGTTAAAGTGATGCCCAGTAGCATCCATCAGGAGTTGAAAACCGTGATGCACTGTTTACTTTTATTATTCTTAATCAAATAAGGTGTGTTTTAGTCTGCAAATTTCATCATACTGGTTAATGAGAATCATACAAACTGAGGAAAACTGACCGCAAATAATTGTGAACCGTACGCATGAATAAGTGTATTGCGTTGTCAGGTGATTTGACCTTCTACAAAAACTTTATTAATTATCAACCAAGCAACATTGTACATATTTTCATCTGCAATTACAGAGACACTCTCTTAAAACTGTCTTTGTTTTGATGCTACTTTTCGACATAGAAAAAGTATGTCGACAGAAATACCGGAGGTCAAGTAAATTCGTTACATGAGGTCACACAACTCGGATAATATTCAGGGTGAAAATTTGCATATATCTGAGCGGTCGAACGAAAAAATAATTCCTCGAAAACTAAAATATATTTTCACAAAAAAACTACGCCACAATTATTAGGACATATTGGGCTATAAAATATGAAAGTAGGAGTGAAAGCAAATTTTGGGTGACTTGCCACTGTTTGTGTGATGCATGTTGACATTAGCTCTTTTAAGAACTTAAAAGTTATATTATGGGGTAAAAAAGGAAAAGCGAAACATTTCTATCCTAGCAAGAAGTCTGTCATCATGGGCCTATTTATGCGGCTTAACTTGCTACAAGTCTCTTATAGATCAGTGGTAGAGCGTCCTCTAATGCAAATTGGAGGGTCGTACATTCGAGTCCTATCAGGAGCACTTAGGTTTTTTTTTCGTTTTTTTTCCCGAGTTTGCCTGTGCCATTCACTGAATAACATCCTTCTTTAAAATCACCTCGCTTAGAATTTCCGATATTCATTTAGATCATCATTGCACGTAAGAATCACGTATCAATAATCATAAAGTTTATCTCCAAGGACATGGTTAAGCGTGCTACCTTGCCACAAGTCTTCTGTATCTCAGCGTTGGAGCATTCGAAGTACTGAACGGAAAGTGGTAGTTTCGAGTCCCAACTGGATAAAAATCGTGCGCGAGCTCAAACTCACCTAAACGCTTGTCTCGTAAGTATTGTATGTCATACCCGTTAACGTTTCTTGGATGGGAGATTACTTTACATCACGTCCGGCTGTGTAAAATGCTTAGCGTTGAATTTTAATTTAGCTTCGGACGTAACTAAAACGTTGCTTATGTGATTCAAGTTTTGTCGTTTTGACAACCGGATGTGACATTGACTTCTCGTGGCTTTAATTTGAAGAAAAACTGAGAGTTAAAACGAACTTAGTAAGCTCCGAAAGCATTATCAAAAAGTGAAAAATTTAATAACTCAACAATTCCATTAGCTCTTGTTGGATACGAGACTGGTATAGCCAACCCATATCAAGTGCGCACTCATAGAACAAGTGTTAAATATAGTCCACATAATATTCAGTAATTGTACGAAAGACAAAATGGTTCTTCGATTACGGCTTACGTCCATTTTTTAAGCAAGACCGCTAAATTAAAAAATTTCAGAGACTTGGAGTCATCAGCCTGTTCTTGGTGTTCAATTAGTACTGAAAACTGAACGAAATAAACGAGCTGCGCGATAGTTACAGCGAAGCATTACGCGATCCGACCCAAACCTCCCCTGCTTTTTCATATACAGATAGATAGCAGTTTTCAAGAAGTTTGTGGACTCCTCGACGTGTGAGTGACCAGCGGCTCATTCACGACTAAAGGTAAACCTCAAAAGACTTTCAGCTATTCACTTTTAAAGCTAAAAATATTTATATTAGCAGTGCGCAAAAGTTTTTGTGTTCAATATTGTTGACTCACAGAGAAGTAGGGCAAAGTGAGTATATAAAATCATTGTTCTTGTTTGTTTGTTTTCTGCTTTGTTTTTTTCTTCATTTCCGCCACTGTAACCTTCATACTTCTCGTTATATTTGATTAAGAAAGACGTATTCAAAGATTATTTTTAACTTCATCCGTGTGTAACACCAAGAGCAGCATATCAGAATGAATAAGAGACTTTTTTGTTACGCGAAATGTGGTCGGAAGTCGGGAGATCTTTTTCTTAGCACTTTCTACACATCTTCGGTGTGTACCGTTTAGTTCAAGACACACTAAAACAAAGGCTTCCCAGTTGATCGCCTAATGTCAAAGCGAACCAGAAGTGATTTAATTTTTGTTTTGTTTTGTTGTTGTTAATGTAGTTTCTTTTAGTCCTACCAGACCTTGTATTTGACAAAGTTCGACATTTGAAGAAATGTTAGGATAAAACTCATCCCCTCTCAGCAAAAATCTTCAAAAAAATTATATATAAAAATTTCGGTGAATTCGTTTTGCAAAGCTAAGACGACCCCCCCCCCCTCCCCTCCATTTCACCCCCTCTCCTCAGTATGCTGGAGCATCATTTTGCTCCCAGAAACAAAATAACGTCAGGGAATATTTCCAAACAGACGCAAAAATCTCCTTCATTTGAATGTTAAGACTATTCCTCATGTATCCTCTGCTCCAGACTGAAAGAGCGTTGTGTTCATATAAGTACTGTTTCTAGTGCAGTTATTTAGTGCAGCTGAGGAAAGAAGGGTTTTGATCAAAAGGTAACCTAGTTTATAATTATGTAAGATTGATGGACTCTTAACCTCTACTGAGAGTAACAGGAGAACATGGTCTCTTGGATGTAAGTCTCCTGGAACACGTACAAGCGATTTTTTGCACTTCCGGAAGCTCTTTTACTTTGGTTTGGTTTTTTCCTTCCTTCAAAGGAGAGATCTAGAGAGATGAGTCAAGATATGTTAGATCAATGTCGTGGAGAGAAAGATGTAAACTTGTGTAAGGCATCATCATGCAGACAGAGTCAACTCAGAAATTTTCAACACTTTTATTATATGAAAAAAAATTAAAGTTATTACATTAGCAACGTATCCAAGAAAAAAAAGACTTGAACACGTACCGAAAACCAGTTTCGTTGAGCTATAGTATCTAGTGCGCGAGAACTATCGGGCTATTAGGCCAAACAACAAACTTTCTTGCAGAAGTAATGTGCCAAGTATAATTTTGATTAGAATACCATTAATTTTACTAATACTTTCAGTGTAAAAGTATTTCGAGTTGGTATCGCAGGTAAAGGCGGTCTAAGGGAAAGCAATTTATGCGCACTATAGCTTTTCTGCAAACTAGCGGGTTTTGCGGCAAAATTTTTTCCAGCAATTTATTGAAATTGTACACAACTATAGCTTTCAGAGCGAGATCTCATCATTGGATCTTTTTCCGCGCTGTCCTGCCTTTCAGAATAGAGCCAGAAAATAAACTACACTCAAACGCTTGTGTCGAGGCATACATGTAAGTACTTAATATGTTAAAGAGAAAATGAGAGTAACTTTATTGGTAAACTTACAACTTCGTTTCAGCTTTAAGAATATAAAGTCACTTGTATTACAACGTTCCAGCCTGACTGATTAACACAACATGGCTATTTCTACCAAGTAAGCGTGTAAGGAAAAGATGATTATCACTGAAACTTGTTGTGTCATACACCGTGGACTAACTACACCGTTAAATCTTCGACGTTTGCATACAGCTGCTTGTCGTACATTGTCATGTTGATCAGCTTCTGCAAAGGAAAATAATATAATAGTCAGCATCATTAAAAAAGTATTTCTCTTACGTGGAAAGCGCTTATCCTCAAAAGAAGTCAGCTTTTCACACCAACTTGAAAACAAATTCAAGGAGAAAGTATTTCATGGCGTCGTCGTCTGCTACTCTTTGTGCGTCTCAAAGCAGTTTTGCAATCATCCTATGATCTTTTAATTAACCATGAAGTGTTAATTGTCATTGAGACATTCTAGTTCGCTTCTTTGCTGTTTTTCGTGGAGTGCTAGCTTCAGTCACATAACAAGAGGATGCGATCCAAACTTCGTAAAATTACAGAGATGGGTACATATTACTGCGCTATCTAGGCTCAATAATGTTAAGTTTAATCATAATTAGCCGAGCCTAAGCCAGTCGGTCCTTCGTGAAAAGAAACTTTCATGTTGATCAAAATTCTGACCTTGTGTAGGGTTTCCATGTCCTTAAGATGATTTTTCAATTCAGTGAAAGTTGGTCTCGCGTCTGGGTCATTCTTCCAGCATTTCATCATGATCTGATACCTGGTATTGTTCAAATGATTTGTTTAAGATTTAAAGAACGTTTCCTTGTACGACGAGGGAGAACAAGTTAACAAAGAAAACTTACAATTTTTCATCGACGTGTTGTGGTTTAGGCATCCTGTATCCATCCTGAAGTACGTTGGCAATTTTTCTTCCATCCATTCGTGGGTAAGGTGAACCGCCTGGAAGAACCATAAGACAATCCAAATATGAATGTGACGAAAAACAGACCTTCATTGAAACATCACCTGTGTCAGTTGACGGAGTTTGAGGTTGCATGGGGAAGCTCATTACGTTTGTCTAACTGAACACGATACATTGTAAATATACAACAACAAAAAAAACATATCCTCATAAACTTCCATTCGATGTTACCTACGGTAAAAATCTCGTACAGCAAAACTCCATAACTCCATCTGTAGAATGACAAATCAAACAAATATAAATAAGGTGACTGAAGACATTAACATTATGTGCAACAACTAAAATATATGTATTCTTTGACAAGCATAGAATTCAAGTCCTAATTAAAATTGATAACATTGTTCATAAACTGCTACGGGTAATAATCAGGTATACTTACACGTCACTTTTGGTAGTATATTTACCATACAATAAGGCCTCATAAGCTGTCCACTTCACGGGAAGACGGCCCTAAAGATATTAAATATCACTTTGTGAAACAGCTCGAGAATTATAGGAAGCGAGTAGTCAAAAATAGTGATATTTAAAATTGTACTCGTAAACGCATGGCTGATAGTTTCATTAGGGTCCCAAGGAATTCATGATCGAAATCAGGAATACATCAGCTTTACCACAACAATGATTGTGAAAGATCACTAAACTAAACGATATGTAATACCGCCCTCACCTTCCCTCTTTCTTGATTACCTTAGTCTTTCGTTCATAAATATTTTCCTGCTGCACATCTCTGGCCATTCCAAAGTCTGTCACTTTACACGTTTCCTTTTGTCCAACCAATACATTGCGGGCCGCAAGGTCTCGGTGAATGACCTAAGAAAGAATTGATGCAACGGCAAAAATTAGCGATTGCAGAAGAAAAAGAACTGAAATGGTTCAAGAAGGAAAATAGAAATGTTTAGCAACATAATATGGTGTGCGTATTTCTCTTCCTTCCAGAGGGCAGAAAATTAATTTACAATAATTACTGCCTAATATTCCAAAGAGAAGCAAACTACTTTACTCGTGCAATACGTAGTTATTTCATGGACCGCTTATCTTAAGTTTTTAATCTAAATAGGATTCTATAGTGTAGCAGTTTAGCGACCAAAGACGAATTTTTAAATTTCAAGTTTTAATTACTTTTCTTTTTTGTCACTAAAATGGATATTTGTTGTTCACTTAGTTTAGGCTGAATATCTCAAAAGATCCTATTCATTCACGTCTCTGCCTTTGCTCACACGAGAGAAACCCAGATATTTTATTTCGATGGGGTGCGCTTGCAACGATGCACAAATATCGCCATTCGCACATAAAAGTAAAACCTAGATGATGACGTCAAGATTGTGAGGGTTCCCGCCCCCCCAGAAAAGCGTCAACAACACGTTAAGAATACGTTTGCATCTCCCGGGTGTGATCAAGCGAAGACAACTTTCTATGCAAGACAAAGCTTAACATGACGATACACCCTATAGGAAGGCTTTAGATTTGTTTGTCTTTTGTGTTTTTTTAATTGACCTACAGATTTTGAGGACAAGTAACTCATTCCATCAGCAATTTGCCAAGCAAACTTCATCAGCTGCTGTGACGTCAAATTTGTTTGTGGTTTGATATCCGGGTCTTTGTAGTAAGTGTCTTTTAATCCACGGCTCTTTCTCAGATAACCCAGCAGATCCCCAAAAGGCACATATTCAATCAAAACCAACAGCTGTTCTGAAGAAATTAAGCAGTTTAATTTATACATTGCTCTCTAAAAAAATTAGTAATAAATAAAATAAATGAATAGCCCAGTCATGGTCAATACTTTTGAAGAAATCGCACGAAAACAAAATGTAGTTTTACGAAGAGATGGTGAAATAATATGTAACGATCTCTTAAGAAAGTACAGACCAAATATTCCCTCACAAAACTCGTTTCTGCTCGTACAACAGAATGGTCTGTTCAGTGGCAAATATTTGGTCTTAGTCTATTAGTAAATCCAGGAGTGTCCATGTTGGCTAAAACAAGATAAAATTATCTTATGCCATGGTTGTTTGTTGTGCTTAATTGTGAAGCAGTGACTCTTCCATTGAAGTAAATTATCAACGACAAGAAAGAGTTAAAGAGTTAATCATAAGAAAAATGTGTACAACAAAATAAACCCGCATAACCAAAGCATACCAGATTCAGTAACACATCCCAGAAGTTTAATGACGTAAGGATGTGGTTTCAGCTGCTTCATTGTGTCAAGTTCTTTCATCAAATCTCTCTTGTCCGATTCAGTAGCATTTGCTGGAGCGTTAAAAACAAGGAGTAAAATTTGGTTAAAGGGAAGATTATGCGAAATGCCGAAATAATTACATACATATGAAATGGCAAATAGCTAAAATTATACGGTAAACCGGTAACATTTCCTGAATTACTGTAGGCCAAGACTGTCATTCAATTTACGGTACAAAAGCTCACTTTTCAGCATTTTAATAGCCACTGTGGTCGTTTCAGGACTCCCTCGAAGTCCTACTGCTGTTCCTTTGGCAACCTGACCAAAAGCACCTTTACCAATTATTTTTTCCATGGTCACGTGATGTCTTGGAACTTCCCAGCAGCGTGTTAATGGATGAAGAGGCACGTAATCAGCACCTGGAGCTGTTCTTTGTGCTTTTCTATTATCTTTGTTGACTTCTATGAGATCCATGTATTCCGCATGAGGCTGGGTGAGTTTTCTTGAATCAGGTAGACTTGGTTCGATATCTTCTAATCCTGTTTCATTCTATTAAACCAACACACCGTTAAGGTATTCATACAAAAATCTGTTATTAATCTCAGTAAAAAGTTTCACATGGTTATAAAAATCAGTTTACCCATTTTCATCACACAAATCTTTACATTCTTACATTCTTACATAAGAGTTTAGAATCTCTTTTCCTTATTATTACCAACATTTTGTTCTCTGCTTTTGAAACTATCATGTCCAGTGATCGAGGTTCATAACATATTTGCTGAGGCTACAAACTGCAACATGAAGATTGTTGATTGGTAGTGCAATTTTTTGACAAATACACACACAAAAAAACTCTTGCTGTACTCAGCTGGTAGACTTACGTCTTGAATATATGGCGTCAAGAAAATAAGGCAGCCAAAAATGCGAAACAACAATTATTTAGAAAGCAAATATCAACTGGGTGCAGACCAGTTAGCGATCTATGAAGTGAAGCCACGCAGTTTAACCAGGGACAATCGAAGGAAAATCCATGGAATATCTTGGTAAAGGACGTGATCCTAGGACAGAGGCCTTATCGAGTCTTACTTCCTCCCCTATTTCATCGTATCTTCCACTACTGTAATGTGCTTTTTTTTTTGTAGAACTACACCTTCTTTCCTTCTCGTTTGCTGCAAGAGTTTATTTCTTATAGAACGTAGAGGTAATGTGAGATTGCATAGTTTCTGGCCACATTAACATGACCTCAATGTCTTAGCTGTTACTTACGTCGTAAACACCTCTTTCATCTTCATAAGTCCTACAATTGAGAAAGCATACGAATATTAATAAAAAGCTGAAAATTTCATTAGCTTTAAGTGCAATTTTGAGTTAAGATGAAACCATATCTGGCACATTACATCGACACAATCCAAGTGGCAGCAAATTCTTACCTCTGTTTCCCTATAGCGCCTGAAAAAGAACGAAAAGAAAAAAAGACAAATGATGTGGATGTGGGTCAAAATTTGCTTTTGTATAAAAATGAATCTTGCACCCAAACCATCTAACATAGATTATTATTTTTTTACCTACCTTTCTTATGTAGCCAGATTATGTAAATAATTAGAAGAAGGACTGTGAAAGCAAGAACCCCAATTATGGCCAACAAGACGTTGTTTGATGGGCAGTTACATTCCTCAGGACCTAAAATGATTCATTTTACAAAGCTTTATCAAGTAACATTCAAACAACATTTACACTGATCCTGGTCGATAAACTGCTCTCATTACATAGCTAAGACTCATCACCAAACATCTAACCCTCATTGGCTAGGTACTAAAGAAAAGTAAGGTGCTAGTCTTATATAATAATTTATAAAAGTAAGATTTTGATTAATTGACTAAAAACAACAACAACGACAAAAGCAAAAACGTGGAAATCTATCACTCACAGAAATGATTTGTTTAATTACACAGATATGGAATACAATTGTAAAAGTCCGTTTTCGGAAGAATACGTGTAAACATTTAACAATTTGACATGGTTTGATGCTACTCTGGTTTAAAGATTTAATAAATTGGCCATTTTACAGTTGTGTACTTAGTTGCCAAGCCTTTGATTTGGCTGAAGTTGATCATGTAATGATGGAGACCAGTACCTAGTTTGCATGAAAAAGAGTCATTTACATTTGAAAAGTAGCAAGGTTTGTATCATAACAAGGTCACCTTCAGCCTCACTCCTATTCAAAGGCCTGGCAGCTAAGCGCGTAACTGTAAAATGGACTGAAAGTAACCGAGAAGTTACAATTCATAGACCCAACGTTTCAACACTCCTGTCTAGAGCCTTCATCAGGGGTGATCTAATTGTTGCACAGAGAGGTCCTTTAACACGCAAAATAATTAGCTGCCCTTTTTTCTGGCGAGGTGCAAATATGCGTCAGGCAGTAAACCGCCACCATCACGACTTAAAGGAGCGTGGGCAGAGTTGATATGCCAGGCTTCCAAACAAAGGCGCTGGTGGTGGTAAGTGGAGATAGTTTTAGAATTATCCTACACAATTGTATGGTTAGTTAGGCATGTGTGCTCCGACAAAGCTGAATTTTGAGAGCTCTTTGATGCTCTTTCAAACGTCTACCAAACTAAAGTTTGGTCTGTCCGATATACTCGTGATCACAGCCATTGCACGGAATAGAATAAAAACGTCGGTTAGTTTTTCATTTGTGATAGGATCCTTAGGTTTGGCAAAAACATGCCCTAAGGTCTGGAAAGGTTTTTGAGCAACATAAACGTTGTGCCTATTCAAAATTCTCTTGATAGGTTCCGTAACACCCTAAATGTAAGGAATAACAGCAAAACCAGACGCTGGTTCCTTCTCATGAGGAGTATTGCTAGTTGTAACTTCATTCATTAAATCTTTAAACCAGAGTAGCATTAAACCATGTCTGATTATGAACCTGGTTGTTTAATGTATTTAACGATTTCTTTGTTATTCCTACCTTTTGCTGCGCTTTCCGAGCTGTCTGTGGGGATAAAAACTCTATTTTAAAGCTGAATGAAAGTAACTGACAGTGGTTAACAAATAATTGAGTTGCTCTCTGGTGGAAAAAGTAGCGCTGATAAAGTGATCAACGTAGCAACCCCAGAGTCCAGCCCCCCTATTTACGCCTGGTGGATGACTCTGTATCTTTGCAATGCGCTTGTATGTCAAAGGTCGCTTCCCTGTCATTATAAATAAGTCCTGTATAGGAATGTAATTTCTGAATTTGGTATTATTCACACAGCCATCGGCTGTGAGTGTAATTGCTGCCGTTCAATCATTATAATTATTTAATTAACTTGTTAACTGAAATGTAGTAACAAAATACACTGCAAAAAAACTTCTCGTACATCAGCCAATAGGCCTCTGGTTGGTGCACAAATATCAACTGCGACGTAAGTGAAATTTTTCACATTGATTAGGTTTTTGCAAGCGAAGAATTCACCCGTAAATACCTCGATGTTGATGACACAGAGAGTGCTTGAAAACTAAGTAAAGAAAAGGATAAACTGTTGAAAGGGGAAAATAAGATTCATTTGAACATACTTCCTTCTGCCTTGACTTGCTGGATATTTGCTCTCTCTTGTTTTAGGCTTTCACCAAGCTCATTAGTTGCAGTAATGGCAAACTGATATACCTTTCCTCTCTCCAACGTTATTTTCAATTCTCTCACAGAAACATCTCTGATTTTCTTTATTTTTGTCCACTGTCCCACTTTCCCATCAGTCACTACTCTTTGGTACACTGTATACATGGTGATAACTTTTCCATTATTTTCTGGCTCCTTCCACTTTAAGGTAATTGTATCGTCTGTTGTTTCACGTGGCAGTTCGTCCATTTCGACCACATCTGGGGTCCCTAGATTGATGTCAACGACACAAAAAGTGTGAAATTTCTTATAATTATACAACTCCTTGTTACAAACCTGATCACAAACATTATCGGTGATAAAATAATCTGTAAATTGGTAGAAGATTTTTCTGGGATATTTTTTTTAAAAAAAGTGTATAGCAAGCAAAATTAAGTTAAATATCGAGATAAATCCAAAGTAACTTGAAAGGACAAAAAATGATAACGGTAACCTTAATTGTTTTGGTTTGGGTTTATCCCTGCGACATGAAAACAGGTGCCGCCATTTTCCCTCGATAGACAATTTAATTTATACTGGGGAGTATAATTTTACTAACGTTATTAATAACTGGCATTGGCTCTAGAACTACTGATTTTTAACCTGTTTATTTACACAAACAGGTTATGAAACGTGAACATGAAAAAAATGAAAAAGAAAAAAAAAAAAAAAGCCAAATAATACTTGATAAAACAGGTAGCATTTACGGAATGTAGCCGCGTAGATTTTCCATTGTTCTCACCTATGTTCACCTGTGGTTTATTTATTATTATGCTTCTACAACCGTAGGTACCTCTCAAATAACTATTAGAAAGGGAAAGGAAACTGGCCACCAAGGAGTAGAAAAACACTTTAAATAAAAAATCTTATAATGCGGTGAGCAGATAACATTGTTAAAACTGGGACACATCTAAGCTTGCAACAAAATGATTGGTGCAAAGTGCTCAGTCACGAAATCACTCGTGATTCCTCACCTTCAAACTTGGTCTTAATGTTCCATACAGCAGGATCTCCCTCGAATACAAAATTTCTGGAAAACAGTTTCACCGTGTAGTTGGTATTTTTCTCCAAACCACGAAACGAATAACTTGTTGTCCCAGGATCGGTGATATCATCCTTTTCTATCTCAGTTTCACCCTTTAGTAAAATCAGTCGGTATCCTGTAATTGGACTTCCTCCATCATCAGCTGGTGCAGTCCATCTTATTGTTATAAAAGTTGCTTGAATTACTGATTCTGGTGATTTGATGGATGCTTTCCCTGGTTTCTCTTCATAGTGCCATAAAAAAAGGGATCATTTTGAGCAAAAAAAAGGAAGGAGAAATTTTTTTGGGTGATTACACACAGTGAGTTTTGTCACAATACGTAGGATGAATGCAAGTCCTTGTATTATCGCAATTTAATGAATGTATAGGCAGCTACCAGATAAATTCAGCCAAGACCCTAATAAAAATAGGGAAAAATTAAGAGTCCATGGTTGAGGAAGTTTCTTATGGATACTTTCATGGGAGGATGTCATCAATCTGCCTGAAGTTCAACAATCTTTTGTGACGTGTTTAATGCTACCAAAGGTCAAGGCGTCGATAGTTTACTGTAAATCCTTTTTTTAAAAATATGGATGCATTTTCCACTAAAAGATCAGGCTGACTGTATCTGGCATAATTCCACTATTAAGCTTTCATGCCACATTGCGAAAAACGAACGCGAAAAATATGTGAAGGTCTAACGCTTCTAAAGAGGGGAAAAATACGAATGGAACGCTCAGATAGGGCCACACAGGATGTATGTGGAAATCTAAGCAGCCAAATTGTTAGAAAATGATAAAATAGTAGAATAATAAATCTCTTATTTGATGGTTTAACATAAGCTTCTATTTTTCCACACACATGAGGGCCTTGCAAATTATCCGCACGTATTATAATTTCAATTATCGAATGCGTTGTACAAACGGAATGAGTTACCATGTCAGAAAATTGTAAGAAAATTTGGCTTTTACTTCTAATACACCTGAAACAGTGATAGTGAGCAAAGGCAAAAGAGAATGCGGACCTTCTGTATAGTTTTCTTCTTATCAAAATACACTGATATTTTTTACTTACTTATCTGATTTATCTTTACTAATTTCTCATCAGATGGAATAAGTCCATTGGCAGCAATGCACTTGTAATGACCAAAATCTTGATCATCTCTGAGTGGCACTTGTACTTTGTTTTCTCTGACTGTGACTCTGTTTATTTCACTTCCTTCAGGTTTGTACCAAGAGAGTGTTGGTGTAGGAACACCATCAGAAAGACACTTCAAAGTCACTGTCTGGCCAATCCAAGACTTCTTAGATGACGTGGTGACATTTTGAATTGTGGGCGGGTCTAAGAATAAACACCAATGCAATAATAATAAATAATTGGTGATACTTCATATCAATCAGAATATTAATGATACATCCCATTTATTTGGATTCGTGTGCAATACAAAACTCAAGTAAAAAGTTGGGTTATTTAGTATTATCACGTGAGTTGATGGCGTAAGTTAGCCACCGTAAAGAGTTAAAGTTTCAAGTCTTAGCCCTTTGCTCTGTCTAAGAGCTAACGCTCGATACGTCAGCTTTTTAACTCTTTACAGTGGCCAATTTATGTTATCTGGTGCGTGAACACCCTGTGGCTGGAGGGTGGTTGAAATTCCAAATCAGCAGGCCTAGAAGGGGCTGCAAAAACCTGGAGACTAGGTTTTCAATGTCCACCTTCAAGCCAGCCTGACTGAAGAAAATGCAGGGGGCTCAACTACAAGGATAGCGCTCGCATGCAGCCCAGCCACCACCCTATTCTTGGATGGGATGCAAATCTCTCTTTGTGGGAAATTTTCATTTTGAAAGGGTCTTTTCTTGGATATTGACTTGGTATGTTGGGGTGAATTTATACATGTAGATATAAATACACTATATAATGTTTATTTTCCTATCAAAGAGGTGATGCACGATACATGTATTTTTTACAGTACGAAGGTGAAACAAAGACTTAACATAAGCTATGGTGCTGTTCCTTTTTCCTTATAATTTATTATGTTGTCACCTTTTGATTGGAGTAAAAAGTGTTTATTTCTTAGAATTTTTTCAATTGCGACGTTCTGAAAATGGGTGTATTTATGTAACATCAAAACTGTATTGAGCGGTCACCCACAGGAGATGGGGTTCCACAGAATAGGGGTAATATTTATAATGATAAGAAATGCCAATTTATGCCATAGTTGATCATCTTATGTAAAAACTCGTTAAAATATTAACGAAAGAGAAACATGGATTAAATTTTACTCTAAAACTCATTCTTAGTTTTAATTGAGTGGTTCCGCTTAATGCGACCGTTCATTACAGGTGGAAGACAATACAAACAGGTTGTTGTCACTCACTCAAAGGTGACCATGACCACTTAATAGAGGTGACCACCAAAAAGAGGTGGAAATAACAGCGATTAAGGAGAAAACAAATTGGGGACTTTGACAACTGACCACTAAATACAGGGTGACCGCTTAATATGGCGCTGCTTAATATAAATTCGACTGTATCATGGATTCAGCAACAGTGGCAGCTTTTTATGACATACTGGAAATAAGACTTACATTGCACAGTGACATAAGCTCTTACTGTCTTTTCCTGTCTTACTCCATTGCTTGCGATGCAAACATATTCTCCTGCATCGTTCCTGTTACTACTGGTGATGTTCAACTGTTTGCTGTGGGACAAATTAATCCCAGATTTTTCCCATCTTATCGTAGGTTCAGGAAAACCAGAGGCATCACAACTCAAAAACGGTAGAGTTGACCTATTAACTGTTATATTCTGTGGCACTTCTGTAAACTGGACAGGAACTAGGTAAGAAGAGAGGAACAACAAAATATTCACACCATAACATTAGAGTGTGATTTGGTTCAAAACCATCCACTTCATAACTATAAATAAGATAATAAAATGCAGCACATACATAAAAAAATCTTAAAAAAACTTCCATTGCGTCAGCTAATCAGAATTTACATCAGTTTTAAAATACTCTATTGAAAAGCATAAGTCACAGTCTTTGGCGGACACAGGATAATTGCTTTGGAATAATGTCTTGATTTTTTTTTTTAAACCAAAAAAAGTAAAATCAGACCTGGGATTAATCTCAAACTTGTACCTAAATTCCAGGTATTTTGCTACACAATTAAATGTACCACCTTGTTAAGGCTCCCAAAAAGCTACACAAACTTACAGACTTCTTGTGCCTGACAACAATCTAGGGTAACCACAGGGTGCCATTTCCACCAAATCATTGTTTTGTTTCTATTATGCACTTATGAATCATTATTTTGCACAAGTTCATCATAATTAGGTATTTGTTTTTATCATTAGGTACCTGTTTATTATTGTTAGTGACCAGTTCATCATTATTAGGCACCTGTCCACCATTATTAGGCACTAGTTCATTATCATCAGGCACAACTTTTGCTATTAGGCATCCATTGCACCCAAGTGCCCATATCTGGTTCAATTTTCCAAGACAGGCTTTCTTCACCAGCACTTTTCCCAACTTCCTTGGGAAAGGTAGCAACGACCTCACACTCCACGCTCATTCCCATTACTTCCAGGAAAAGCCTGAAGGGGGGCAACCCGAATACCAGGGTCTCTATTCTTCCCTGTTTGAGGTTGTAATAATTCACTCTTTGGGAAGTTTCATTGACGCAATGTAAACTGGTAAAAAACTTTTTCCCGTTTTGGATTATAATTCCAAAGTACTCAAAAATTCATAAAGATGTTTCTACCCACCATTTATGTTAAGTCTCACAGTAGCTTTTGCTCCATCTCCTGCGTCATTATGTGGGACACATTTGTACTCGCCATGGTGCTGAGATCGATTGACGTTATTGAGAGTATACTCACTGTTGCTTTTCCCACTTAAGAGGCGGCCATTGAAATAGAACTTGTAAATTGACACTTGTGGCACAGCAGCCATAACTATGCACTTGAATGTAACTGTGTCTCCTTCAGTAACAGTATTTTGTGAAGCATTGGTAGTGAGCCTCGCACCTTCGGGTTTGTCTAAAAATGTAAATCAAATCAAAATCTTAATCTCTGTTTATCTCATGGCTCATACATTCCCCCTGGTTATAAATCATAACCTCTTGTAAAAGTATAGATGGTGCATGATAATGAAACACGGACGGGTTAATCGTCTGTGGGTTAATTTAGTATCAATCCATGGAATGCCTTGGACAGAAATATAACACTTTTGTAATGGAAAATTGCAGCAAGTCATCCACCCATGGTTAGAATGCTGACTAAAAGCAAAGTACTTTAACTTACACATTGCACGCTGAAAAACAATGGCATTGTTTCAGCAAGAAAAATAACACCAACTACGTCGTTACCAGGAGAGCTGTTTTAAATCCTCTGTTAACTACGATAAGCAATTTTTGAAGGCCAACTTCACTTGTTACCAAACATAAAAACGTCGCTAATGCAGAATTTCTGGTGAAAATCCTAAATTTTGAGCCAGAAGACGATTGTAACAGTGCTCTAACGGCTGCACGTGAGAGGATTTCATCTCGCGAAAAAGCGAAAAACCCAATTTGAATCTAAGACATTCGTTATTTTGCTCAATTGGTTTCAGAATGATGTTTATCTAAGAACTTTATGAGGAACAGAGCCTCCGTTGATCAATTTAAGAGAAACCCTATGTCAAGGGCCTCATAGGCTAAGTGCTTTTAGAGAGAGAAGCATTTTCAAAATCATAATCGATTTTTGGTTCGACTCCACTACCAAAGATGCGAAAAAAAAATTCATGCTTTTGTTAACAATCCAAGCTTCCTCAAGTTTGCCATTGCAAGCAATTTGTAGAATAAATAAATAAATAACCTGCTCCAGGAGTTGAGCAAGGAAAACGGTGCAATTTATGCAAAATAGTGTATGGCACGATAGTAGCAGCAGAGCAAAAAAAAAAAACAAAAAACGTAAGAGATTTTGGTCAGGTTGCGTTCATACTCATACTGAAAGTAAATAAATATAAACCAGAACGAGAAAAACAAGAAGTGTTATCAAGTTCCTAAAACATATTTTTGAATGAGATATTTAAAATATCATTTAGCTCTCCAAATCCTTCTTTTCTTCTGTCAACCTACCTCCTCCATCTAATCTAAAACTCTTAAAAATTAGAAATTCTTTTTAAACGAGAAACTTCCAATAAATAACTGTACCTGTGGTAGAATAGTATGGTTTTACATGTATATATAGTTATAGTACATCGACAGCCGAATTATCGCTCTCTTTTTTATTACACTATGTTTTAAAGCTTGGACTAATGAAAGAAAAACAAGTTTGTAACAAACAGGAATTTTAGTCACAGTACTTGAAACTGTTTGTTTCCAATTGTTAAGATATAAAAAAACAATACTTCTAATGTTTGTTTGCCCAAAGAGTTAGGTACCTTCACTCTAGGTTGACAAAACTTGTTCTGCTCTGCCAAAAATCTCAACAAATTTTGTCTGCAACAAATTTTGAAATATTATTATCGCGTATGTACTGGCAAACAACTAAATATTTGATAACCACAGTGTCGATCACATTGAAATTGAACACCTTTCTGTTGGCGGGAAAGTTTATGTTTACATGTCAATTGTAATTCTTTAGGAAAGTGTTGCCTCGCCATGTTAATTATCGCTCATATTTTATTCTATTTTTTTTTTCATCGTTGTTGTGTTTGTCATTCCTTGTCTTCACAGCTTGATTGCTACGCAAAAATTAAATAGTTTGGTTGGTTTCTGTTGGAATAGACTCTCTTAAAGTGAGATAAAAAATTACTTGATCAACAGGAAGGCACTTCTGAAGTTTGCACAGCTGGAAATTTTTGTTGGAAAAAAGTGCATACTTAAAAACAAAAATTTGCCCGATGCATCCGCCCCTTTGAAGACTGATCGGGTTTCTGCGGCCCGAAATAAGTCAAATGTGACGACCCCTCAAACCATCTTCAAATAACTAAGTATATTGCCTGCGGCGCTTTCGGTGTAGACCTTGGAAAGCACTACCTAAGTACTCTCATCATATTCCCCAGCGTACTGACGCCAAGAGGACAGTATTCTCACCAGGGGCTCCTTTCTAGAAAGTCCTGGTAGTTTAAGGGCCCGTGAATATGATCTTTTGTTGTTTCAGGTGCAGGTTTCAAAAGTTTTGAGAATTATACAGTAAAACTTTCAATTGACTTGTTAGGGCGCCAGAACCTGCTCTTCTGCTCTTTAGATTTTCCTTTCAGAATATGGCTTTGGGCCCGTTAAGTTATCAGGACTTTCACGAAATGGGTGCCAAATGTTGTTAACAGTCCGTAATTCAATCCAGCCATGCTTGGAACATGAAAAATAAAGCAACATTCTTCGGAATATCTTTGAAATGTACAGCCTCAAAGCTCCGTGGCCATCTGTATCATGTTGTACTTCTAGCATTCGGATTACTTTCTTGTAGCTAAACTTGCCTTGAAGTCTGCCTGGGTGGTTTTTGTAACTCATGAATTGCGCGCATGCGCATGAGCGAGTTGTAGATACGATGTGGGGAATGGCACTCGCTCGCTCGCTCGCTCGATTGGTCGATTCCTGTAAACTGTTTTTCGATTTTAGGCTTTTGAGTGCATTTGATAGCTTTTGGCGAGCAATAAACAAACGAAATGGCGACCTTTGTTGCTAAGAATAATGGTGGAGCCAAAGAAGCCAATGATAATCTTAAATTACAAGTTAACACGAAAATCAAATAACACCTAAACAAACAATTTTAGCTACCGATTTTCAGTGAATTTTTAAAGAACAATTTTCTTTTAAGTTTTAAGACAATTTGAATATTCAAAATAAATATAACATACTAAAATGCGAAAGTTATACACCACAAAATTGATAAATAGGCCTGAAATGAACTTCTATCTTGTTATTGATTATACGTTGCCTAGCACGTGACTAAAATCTACCTAGGCGGAGATCCAAAATGACGGTGGCAATCTTGGCTTAGATATATCACTCAAAACTCGTTCCCGTTTGTCTCATTTGATAAAGAGGGAATCGTTAATGTTTTCATTAAGACAGTATTGCCTTGATTTTCTAATATTTACAGTAATAGACAATAACTTTCACTTTTCACCCACATTTACTTCCAACCTTTTCTTTTGAACCAGAAACAAAAATGATATACGTTTAAAACACATGACATCATCCACCCTCGTCAAATGTAATAACATGATCATTTCAATTGTAATGCCTTCTTATCCCAACGTTACTTTGTTTCTTTGGTACACTAGAGAACACTGAACTACTGCTCGTACTCTAGATATGACAATCCCCCACAAAATTCCCTAAACCAGATAACATTAAACATAATCCAAAAAATCATGTGCAAATTCACGAGTTTGCTCACAGAGGACTTTGGTTCATTATCCTGTCGTGTATCATTGTTACATACCGCTTCCCTTGTTCATCCTAGGGAAAGGCAAAACTGTTAGCTACCAAGCTTCCCACCGCGGCCTCCTCTACAACCCATATAACACTGAATGGAGCCACACGTTTCTCACTACAGACTACGGATTGCTTAAAGTTAACCCTGAATTGGCTATCAACTTCTTTATGTCCTCCACCAGGATGGCGTGTCTATACTGGACATTTACTTTCCCTTGTTGAGACTATTTATTTTGGCATTGAACATGTGGTTTCAGCTTGTAAAGACAGCTTAATTAAGCTTAAAACTTTTCTTGTACAGTAGGTTGTTAAAGCACCTGGTGGAGGCAGTGTGGCCAATTGATCAGGGCCGCTGAGTTCGTATAAACAGATGGTCCCAAGTTCAAGCCCTCCACCATGCTACTCGCTGGATTTGTTCTCAGTAGTTCAGTAGTGTTTATAACTGCGAGGATTGTTTCTATATTCGTTTCTCCAACCGTACTGCACATATATAATTGTCATAAATTTACAGTCATTGCTCACCACATGGAGGGTTTATTTGAAACAACATAGTGATTAACTCCCAGTTGACTTGTTAGCTCAGATGATAGAGCGCTGCGCCGGTGTCGCAGATGTCATGGGTTCATGGGCCTGAATTTTTTTCAGGTCTTATTTCAACTACTAGATCAATAGAAAAAAAACCTTTCTCCGCAACTGCCAAAAATCAGTTACAACTAGTAGCGACTGGTTTTGCTGTTATTCCTTACAGTCAGGGTGTTACGGAACCCATCAAGAGAATTTTGAATAGCCACAACGTTAAAGTTGCTCTAAAACCTTTTCAGACTTTGGGGCATATTTTCGCCAAACCTAAGGATCCTGTAAAGAAAGAACAACGAACCGACGCCATTTATTCTATTCCTTGCAATGACTGCATAAACGAATACATCGGACAGACCAAACGTCAGTTTGGTATACGTTTGAAAGAGCATCAAAAAGCGGTTTCCTTTTGCAAAAAGGAAAATTCAGCTTTATCGGAGCACACATGCCTAACTAACCATACAATTGGGTGGGATAATTCTAAAATTATCACCACTAATCGGCGTTACCATCAGCGCCTTTGTTTGGAAGCATGGCATATTAACTCCGCCCACGCTCCTTTAAATCGTGACGATGGCGGCTTACTTCCTGACGCCTATTTACACCTCGTCGGAAAAAAGGCAGCTAATTAGTCATCATACCAAAAGGACCTCTCGCTGCAGTGTTCAGATCACCCCTGATGAAGGCACTAGACAAGAGTTTCGAAACGTTGGGTCTATGAATTGTAACTTCTTCGGTTACATTCATTAAATCTGTAAACCAGAGTAGCATTAAACCATGTCTAGATCAGTTGTGTTCATAACTGCGAGGATGGTTTCTATATTTGTTTCTTCAACTGCAGTGCACATGTATGATTTTCATATATTTACAGTCATTATTCATCACATGGAGAGTTCATTTAAACCAACGCGATGACCAGCTCCCAATTGGCTTGTTACCTCATTTGGTAGAGCACTGCACCAGTATCGCTTAGGTCATGGGTTAAAATCCCGTATGGGCCTAAATTTGTTTAGGCCTTATTTCAACAACTACTTCATTAGTGTTCATAACAGCCAGAATTGTTTCTCTGTTCATTTCTTTAACCGCAGTGTACAAAATTATATGATTTTCATATATTTACAGTCATTATTCACCACATAGAAGGTTTGTTTGAAACAAAATGATGACCAGCTCCCAGTTGGCTTGTTAGCTCAGTTGGTAGAGCACTGCACCAGTATCGCAGAGGTCATAGGTTCAAATCCCGTATGGGCTTGAATTTTTTCCAGGCCTTATTTCAACTACTAGTTTAGTAGTGTACATAACTGCGATGATCTTTCCAATTTCGTAAAATGGATTCTCGCCCTCAAATAGTATATCTCTTTGAACACCACACATGCAAATATGTGCGCAATTTTACGCATGCTGTTTCAGCCCAGTTTTGCATCTATCGGTTGATCTTAGCTATCAGTAAAAAAAAGCCATGTAATTTTTCAGCAAACAGTTAGAATTTTGACCAATTCTTAGCTTTCGATTAGCCTCACCCTTACACAGAATCGGAATATGCGCAAGCCTTCTGCGCAAGTCAAACGGAGTGAATTTTGAGTTGTCACAATGAGTTAAACACAGTCAAAAACTAAGGTAAAAGTATACTTACAGTGAACTACAATTGTTGTATCAATGGAAGTGACTTCCACTGAGTTATTGGCTCGACATGTATATTGTCCTGCATCAGTTCTGTTTATATTATCGAACTTTAAAAATGCAGCTTTCTTCCCTGAACTTTCCAGTTCTCCATTTCTAATCCATGCTACATCCGGCAGTGGTTTCCCAGAAGCTTCACAGGCTATGGTGACAGGGGATCCCTCAATGTAATGTTTTCCTCCTAACGAGAGCTTTATAAGTGGTGCCTCTGAAAAGTTAAAGATATTTTATCATTCCTCATGTGGTGTAGCAAATCTTACTTAGAGCGAGTCTTAGAAATTTACCCAATTACAATAAAATAAACAAAAGCATCTAGAAATTAGTCCCCAGCAACCAATTACTGATTGTATAAGGAGGCTCAAACTTCATTCAGTACAAGTCAAGTTGAAGGGAAGTTGAAGGCCTAGATGTGATAACAGTCCTGAATGTAACAAAGTCCTAGATAAAATAACATTTGGTCCTAAATGTAATAAAGTTCTAAACGGAATAACATTTGGTCCTAAGTGTAATAAGCCTCCAATGCAATCGTTTAACTCCGCCAGTGCATTGTTATAGCGGACTTCCACATTGGCTGTAGTCGCACAAGAGATCGCAATCATGATTAAGTCCGATTAATCATGATTTAAGATAGGGCTATTGTGAATCGCGATTTAGAAAGGTGTAAAAAGAGATAGGAAAACCTGTCATATCAGAGCAGCATCACAACACGCATGATTGCTTTTCTTTCACAACGCACATTATTTTTGACTTAGCCGTTCCATAAATTTAGATATTGGCATGGCTAATCAAATTCAAATTGTTCTTGTCCTCGTTGCCTTTTATCTTTTTTGGAGGGCCATTGCAAAAGCACGTTCGCGTCGTCTCAAAAAGCTTCGCATGTTTTCTTGAGCCAACAACGTAGACTTCGTTCTCTGTTAGCTTTGTTTATTTCAACACCAGCGGAACGAGTCGTGTGGGTTTTTCCTCTTCCCCAACAGTGGTTTAAGACGTAGCTCAACGATAGATCAGGACTTTGATGATGAATGGAAATGTCATCTTAGAATTTCCAAAAGGAATTTCCAAGCCATAGTGGACAAAATTGGCCCTGAAATATCGAAAAAAAACACCAGAATGCGTGATGCTATACCTGTACCCAAGCGCGTGGCCATTCACTTTGGCTTCTTGCAACTGGGGATTCCTACCATAGCTGTGGATTGCAGTTTGGCTGTTATAAATCAACACCAATAGAAATCGTGGATGAGGTCACAGGAGCCCTGAATGGCTTATCTTTTGGTATATTTTTTCTTCCCTATGTCAATAAATGATGTACGAGAACATATCGATGCTTTTAAAGAAATTGCCAATTTTCTTCAAGTTGTCGGTTTAATAGATGGGACTCACATACCAATCAAAGGGCCAAGTAAGGATCAGGAGGACTATTACAACCGTAAACGTTTTTACAGTGTTGTTACCCAAGCTGTAGTGGATGCAAATGGAAAATGTTTGAACGTTAGCGTAGGATGTCCCGGCAGTATACATGATGCTCGCGTTTATAGATACAACAAGCTCTTTGAGAGAATTGAGAGGGGTGAAATTCTAACTCAGCCCTCACGCCAAATTGGTGCGTACAATACTCCACCTCTTTTGCTTGGTGCTTCAGCCTATCCTCTTTCCAAGAAATTATTAAAGCCATATCCAGAGAATGCTGAATCCTGAACGAAGGTTAAATCTATCCCACTGCAGAACAAGAGTGAAAGTTGAACAGGAGTTTGGAGAACTCCAAGGGCGCTGGCGTTGTCTGAGTAAACGCTTGGGTGAAAATCCCCGTATATAGGGGATCGACTAGATGATCAACCAAATATAATTGGTATTCCCTTCACACTACCTCCTTCCCTAAATCCTCAACGTCACGAGAGAAAGAGAGTGCGTGACATAATAAGGGATTTTCTGTAAACCAGGCAGTTGACAAACATTATTCACAATAACATTTTGATGCGTCGCCCTCTTGAAGCAAATGTACTTTCAGATGGATTAAAACTATGAGTAAGTTTATGCCTAATTGAGATAAGTCTTGAGCAACCCTTGTAAACTATTCTGTAAAACGGTATACGAACAACCTGCAACAATCGAAAACAAAATCTTTCAAACTGAAATGATTAAAAATATGGTAATAAGAAAAAATATTAATATTGGATGACAATTTTTTCCAATATTTTTTCAGAAAATAATTACCATTTCATTTCTACAATTGATGTGATTGTGCTATTGTACTATGTTATTTGAAAACCCGCCAATGATTCAATGTAAACATTTCTTTTCTCGAAACAGGAACTTAATAAAGTCAAAACGCAGTTCTTTAGTCCTTTTTAAGTAGTTGAGTAAGTGAGCCCATAAACTCACGCATGAGGGAATGCTCGGAAGCCTGCATCTCCCTTTCGCGTGCCATCATTTGTTCCACTATTTCTCTGTCGTGCTCCTTACTCTCTTGTAAAAACGCTTTGAACATATCTTGTGCCCTGCTTATTTTGGGCTTCTTGGTGCTGTCATTTTTTTCATCTTTTTTTGGCCGCTCGCATCAACATCATGCCCGGCATCTTCCTTTCCAGCTTTCTTTTCAGTGGCCTTTCGCTTCTTCGGGTTTTTAATGAGTAGCTCAAGGGACTGCTGAAATTCCTCTTCATCCACATTGCTTTCATATCAGTTGTCTATCATGCCCGTTGAGTCATCCTCACCTTCACTTCTCGATGTGGATGATGCTGGGCTACCGCTTTGGTGGTGTAAATGAGCCATATCGCTGACTTCAAGGACATGGGTGGGACGCATCGCCTCTCTTGTGCCCGGAAACTCATCGATTACCTCAAAATAGGGACTGATTTCCCTCGCATTTCCCGTTTGTGAATTTTTCGTTTTCGCGTCCTCATATGCATCGGTAAGTTTTTTTTTATTTTAGTTTTAACTTGACTGGTGCTCTTAGGAGAAAATTCCGAAAGATCTTTACATAGCTCTTTTAGATCTTGCGTAATTTTCTCCCAGACAGCCTTTGTCCTCTTCTTCTTTAGGTCTAGAAAATGCTCAGCCCAAATCTGTAGAAGAATTTTCCTCTCCTCGTCGCCCCATTTTACTATGCAGCCGGATATTTCTGGGACTTTTGGGCTGGATGAAATCGCTGTACCGGACTCCACTGCCAACTCGCTGGAACTCGGGGCGAAAAAGGTCGCAATGGGCCAGCCAAAGGCGAATTAGCAGTCCAGGTTAAAGGTTGATCTGCTGAACTGAACCAGCCATAGTTTGCGGCGGCGTAAAATTGAGGCTTTGGGTCTTGAGTAGAGGTCAGACAGTAACGTGTTGGCACTCCTGTTTCAGGTTCCCCCATACGATTTCTCATGGTGAACAACGCTCCTGGCTGCCAAGTACTGATGAGCGGGAGATTAGCAAAATCAATCCTTGTTTTAATTTTTAATGGAAACGTCTACGAATTTGTGTGCCTATCTCCTCTTTGGATGCGTATCCTCAACTACCTGGCTGTTCCGACATTTTCTACTATCGTACAATAAATTTCAGAGTTCTGCTCGACAGGATAATAAGTATTTCTCAGAGGAAAAAGCACGTGCATTAAAATACCTGTGTAACAATAATTTTTGTGCCAGCACATGATTGGCCTAACTTACAAGCTTTAGATACATCTCGGGATCAATCCTACTTTTTTAGACGTTTTAAAATGCGCTTTAGGTGTTTGAAGTCTGCCACTTCGTGGTGTCAATTACATCCTTGTCGGCCGTAATCTCGAATGGACACATTTTGGGGTTGCACTTGAGAATTAGCTAAATCGTGATTAGAGGTGCCTTAATCGTGATTAAACTCTGTAGTGCGACCACAGCCACTGAGATGTTAAAGTGACAGCTGTTGCACCAAAAAATACTCTGACCAGTATTCATGTCACATTGTGGGCTCGCTGATATCAATCAACGTCTTCTTATTTGCTACACTTAAGTCGAAAAGCATTGGCTGCAAACCGTTGTGCTGATGAACTATTGCCATCAAATGACAGCTGGCAAAACAATGAGTGCGCCGACCAATACCTCTCCATATATCACATTTAGATGACTGATTCCGGAAACACCTTTGCAACGTAGAAAGAAATGACAAGGACGCATGCAAACCAGTCCCTTGACACTTAAATCTCCCTAATAATTTTCAACAGCATATGGCAGTTTCGGTCTCTCCTTACATCTAGGCAGTTTGTAAAGCTGCAAAACTCTAAAACAAAAATTTATCTTCCAAATGGGCTCTCTTATCCCCCACCGTATCAACGAACGCTTTTCATTCAACCAATTTATTCTCGTTTTCTCGTCACCATATTCCCACTGATAGCGTAGCTTCATTTTCTGCACATAACCCCATATACAACCCCCAATTCTTCCAATCGCCCTTACGAAGGGCTAAAGCTCAAAACGTCAGCTTTTAAACTCTTCACGGTGGCCAATTTACGTTTACAATTCGCAAATGAGATTGAAGAGATGAAGACAAAAAAATAAAATAAAAACTTGAGATCGACTGTGGAACATATGTTCTCTATTGACCAAGCTTATTCGGTCAAGATAGCTGGATATTTACCTTTTTCTTTTTCTTCGTTTTTATGGACCTCGACTTCGTCACGGTCCATAAAAACACAACAACAAAATTCGGCCAATATCCAGCAATCTTGACCTCACTTTTGGTCAATACCGCATATGAATATATTTCATGCAGACCCATACAAATCTAGTAAGGGAAGACAGAACAGAAAGATTTTCTTGTTTTTCCTTGTAATTTGGTTCATATAGTGTTAACTCCAGCACTGATCACACAAGTATATTGTCAAAATCTGTTGCACTAAAGAGTCTGAGCCAATGGTGTAAAGAGAGGTATTGGTCTGCGTTCTCATTGTCTTGACGTCTGTCAATTTGATGCCAAAAGCACACCCGCATATGAGTTTGTAGTCAATGCATCTCGACCTACGTCGATGATAAAGATGAAATTATTTTGAAACCCAATACCGAAAAGATCATGATGAACACACCAAGTCAAAACCTGCCAAACTAATTTGTCAGCACATGGGACATCTTGGATATGAGGTTAGCAGACAGGAGAAAACTATTGAATGAATGGCTGTCAAACTGATCAAACGAGAATCTAAGTCACAAACACGCTTCTCCACAACAATATGTTGTTACATAATAGACTCCATTCTTTCTGTCACAACTTTTGTCCTGCAAACACAATCTACTTGTAAGTGAAAACTGGCGTTTTGGAAGAGATGAAAGGAGAGAAACTGCCTATCACATCTTCCAGAGGCCTTTGGGTTCTCTTAAATGTGCAAATGGCTTTCCAAAATCGCAAATCCAATATTTACAAATTTTCCTTTTTCCATTTTCTTTTAAATTTTGAAATAAATGTTAAACAATACTTGGCAGATATATCAATACTTGCAAATGATATTAATCAGATGTCACAAAGCTTCACTTCATTCAGAGAGTTACACCTGCAATTCACATAGCTTTTGAGAATCAAGAAGTCGCCTTTACGATTTAAATAACCAATTTATTGAGATTCAAGAATTCTTTAGCATATTTACAGCGCTTTTCATTTTGGGGTGCCATTACATATATGTCTATCTTGATCGAGAGGGTAGAGAAGAACCATCTAAAAAATTTGGAAAATCCGTTATAAAGATGGCCGTGGTGCATGAATAAGAATGGCCTTCTTATAGTAACAATGAAACAAAATAAGATGTGTGGCCCTTGATTTTTTCTACAAGTGAAATATGAGACATGGATTGCCGGGCTTTGAGCTACATACACCAGATGTAAATGTAGTAAACAGTGAGTTTGGATTCTACACAAAACGAGTTGTTCAAACACGTGGAACCCGCCATGACAGCCGAAGTGTTAAAAGAGTTGAAATCTAGGAGGAGTGAGCTCACAGTACAAATGAAGAAACTTAGAGATGATTTGACTAACTTCCAGCAAGAAACGAATGCTAGGTTGTCTAAAATAGAAAGCGTTATGTCGAAAATAGACGACATCGACAACTTGAATGATAAAGCGAAATAACTTGATGAAGAAGTAAACCGCATGAAAGATTCGCTAACCTCAACGAAAAGTTTTTTTTTGAGAATTTGATGACAAAATGGTCGAGTTTAAAAAAAGAAACATGGATCTTAGGAAAAGGATCGAACACTTGGAAAGGTACTCACGAGATTTTAATAACCGCGTGATAGGTGTCGATGAAGATGAAGGTGAAGAATGCATGGCCCTTGTGTTAAATATATTAACGCTTCTTGGTTTGGAGGACGCCTAGGGAGAGAGAGAAAACTCCCATCGCACTGGAAAAAAACGCGACGTCAAACCCAGACATTTTATAGCAAAGCTGTACAGCAGACCTTTCACGAGAAGTCTACTAAGGACCCAGATAAAAAAAGATGTACTTTCTGGAACACGTTTGGTCAAAGACTTCACTCCTGGAGACTTTGAACTTCGTAAGAAAGCGCTACCGCTAATGAAGAAGTTATTTGAAGAAGGGAAAAGAGTCAGATTTACGAAGGGAAAACAACTGGTAGACGGTAAGGCCGTTCCTGTAGAGTAGAAATTTATTTACGGGCAAATTTGGTGGATTTTCAAAGTTTTTGAAAGCGATTCAATCGGTTGCCATGGAAACTGTATTGTTTACACTTCATTTTCTGTTTTAGAAGACTGGTGACTAGTTTTCGGAATACAGGAGACACTTTAAGGATACATACACAACCTTGTTTTGGCAAATTTCGTAGTGTTAAACGAAACAAAAGAAAAGGAGATTTACGGGGCCCTGGAAACGAGACATTGAAAAAACGAAAGGAACAGACAGCATTTTATAACCGGTTCCAGCCTTTGGCTGGCCCTGGTAATAAGAAATAATTTTGATTGTTTAGTTGAAGAAATATTGGCCGATACGCAAGGCAGATTTCTCATGTTAAAAGTTGTGCTTTGCAGAGAACAAACTCTGCGGAGAACAAACTCTTAACATCTAAGGCCCAAATCGTGATAACGATTCAGTTTCCTTTTATCATGCGGTTTTGCAAACTATTATTGAAAAAGATTTTAACTCGATTGAAAACATCATTTTCGGAGGTGATTTTGCTTGTCCTTTGAACCCCGCTGTTGTCAAAAGAGGTGAAAATATTTTTCCGAGAAGATCTGTAATTGCCGCTATTGAACATCATCGAACAATCAGAACTGGATGTTAAAGACATCTGGCGCATTAAAAATCCAACAATGCGTAGCTATACTCGGAGCCAGTCTGAACCTTTAATTTTTTCTAGGTTAGATTACTGGCTTACTTCAAATTCTTTATCGGATAATGTTTATTCTGTCTATATAATACCCTCTATAAAAACAGATCATTCCATAATAGAATTTCAAGACCTCGGTGATAAGGCCAAGGGTCATGGTATTTGGAAATTTAACTGCTCCTTGCTGGGCGATAACTTATATGTGGAGCAGATAAATTCTCTAATCCCTACCTGGAAACAGGAAGGAAAAAAGGATCTTGACGGCCCAAGGTCGGAATGGGACTGGGTGAAATATAATATCAAAAAACACTTCAGGAAGTATTCAACAAACAAATGTAAACAAAGAAAAGCAGACGTGTAGTCGTTGAACAAAGACTTTCAAGATGTGTTCTAAATATGCCAAAATGATCCCTCTCAAGAAAATTTAGCCACTTTAAATTCATTGAAAGAACGGACTGAAAAGTATTATGAGGAAAAGGTCGAAGGTATAATTGTGAGATCTCGAGCAAGATGGCATGAGCATGGTGAAAGAAACTCTAAATATTTTTTAAACCTGGAGAAAAGAACTCATGTGAGGAAACACATCAGGAAACTTTATAGGAGTGGTGTCATTATAACAGATCCTTTTGAAATTTTAGAAACTGAAAAGCAGTTTTATGAAAACCTTTATAAATCGCGACGGACCTGTTTACAACAAAATGAACCATCCTTTAAATACGAGGAATTACCGATACCTACTCTTACTGATGAACAAAGACAAAGCGCTGAAGGGAAAATTAGTTTGGAGGAGTGTACTAAGGTTTCAACCTTTAAATAAAGTTCCAGGAAACGATAGGTACCAGTTGAGTTTTACAAAATGTTTTGAGATTCCATTGGAAACATTTTAGTGGAATGCTTTAATGAATCATTTGCCAAGGGTGAAATGAGTTCATCACAAAGACAAGCTGTAATTTCGGGCACGACCTGATACGATGAGTCAATACTTTCTATATGGATGTTCAAAGCTGTGTAGTCAACAATGGTTTGTGCTCCCACTATTTTAATTTATATAATAAGCTCAGTTATGCACACATTCTGATTGGTTCTCATTCATGATCTATTGGAGGACAGTCGTATAGATTACAAAAAAGATAAGGAAAAAAATTATTTTATCAACCATGTAGAGTAATAATATAGATTAAAATTATTTTAATTCTTTTCATGTTTTTCAGACAAGGAATTTTTTTAAGTACACACAACAAAGAAAAATTTTAGATATTA